>PVKE010039657.1:0-14921 GCA_004027555.1 Craseonycteris thonglongyai
GGGTGCTGAGCTGTTGTGGGCTGGTGCCCTGCTCTCACCCCGCCCGCCGGGAAGTGCAGCCGCCCTGCTCCACAGTCCCTGTTCCACTTTAGGCTCTGTGATCTGATTAGGGCACTGCGTGCTGTCCCTTGAGTTCGGATGTTAAATTGTCCACAGTCTTGTGGGGCTTCCACGCTCCCTAGGTCTCGGCTTCCAGCCCATCCTCGATCCAGCTCCACTTTGATCGTAGCCCCCCAATCCCCCTTTGTTTTTGCCAGCCTCGGGCCGCACTCCGAGTCTCTGTCCCCAAACTGCTGCTTTCCCTTTCCTCTCCCGCTCTCCCCTTTTTCCTCTGACCTTTGGGTGTTGTTCTGCGTTGTGTGGTTCTGTTAGTTGAGGTTTCTTCTCAGGGTTTCCCTGTGGATTCCCCTCTGTTCACAAGGCCCTTCCCAGGCAGCTGTGGGCGTGCTCCTCTCATGCCGCCATCTTTTTTCTCCCCACCGTGAACTTTTAATAACATTTTATTTAAACCAATACAGTGTTCCCTCGCCACTTCACACTTCATGTTTTGCGGCTTCAGTGCTTCGCGGGTTTCCCCCAAATATTCATCAAAAAATAAAAATGAAAAAATACAACCATGTCGGCAGCCACATTGCGGAAAGGAGCGTTGTTTCATGTTGATTCGCGAGAGAGAAAGAGTCTCCGAGTGAGCCTAAAGCTTCTACGAGTCAAGTGAGAGCCTCTCCTCCGCCACCAACACAAGACTCTTCGCCTCTCTCAGAAAGCAATGTTGATTCATGTTTATTACTGTATAAGGTTTTGTACTTAACCTTATTAATTAGCACGGACACGTTTAAGTAAATATGTATACTGTTGTAATTTTTGTCTTAAATGAGTAAAGTATGAATACTGCTTACATATTTAAAACATTCTTGTACCCGCATACACGAAAATTCCTAGGGGCAAATCCTACTTCGCGGTTTTTCAGCTTTCGCGGAAGGTTCTGGTCCCCATTAACCGCGAAAAACGAGGGATCACTGTATATCAAAAACTTATTACTTCAACATGAAATCATTCTAAAAGTTAATAAGATATTCTATATCTTATTAGAGATTATTAAAATCATATTATATATATACTAGTATGTATATCTCACTCACATCACATCTCATTTTGGAATCTAGTACTCTATAGGCATATGTGGCTAGTGGCCACAGTACTGGGCAGCACAGAGCTAGACTGTCACAAAACTAAACGTTCTTCAAGTTTCTAGAACACCACAGCTTCCTGTCTTCAGAGAATAGCTAGATCTTTCCTCTTCCATGTCTTTCCTGGCACTTTTCCCTGTCATTTATGCCCATCCTTCCTACCAATTCTTCATGCAGTTTGTACTAGAGAAAGCAATTTTCTGTCAACAGATCACAATACAGATGAAATGATACACCACTGTATCTTTCTTCCTCTACTTTGTACAGTGTCTAGGTTATTTTCCTGCTCTTGTATCATTTTGTTTCCATATGTCTTGCCTTTGATTTATAAGGATGGCTAATTCTCCACAGTTACTACTGAAAACTCCATAGAGATTTTCCTCTGTGAGAGGTCTGGTCTTTCTGGCATGAACTGTCCTGTTCTGTTTGTATTTTTACTGGAAGCCATCTCAACACCTCTTTCCTTTCAAAGAAGTTGGGATATTTGTTACTAATGGATTACTAATAAAAGAGTTTCCTTAGGAAAAACTGCAGTGGTGGGAAGGTAGGGAGAGAGAGAGAGAGAGAGAGAGAGAGAGAGAGAGAGAGAGAGAGAGAGAGAGAGAACAAGAGAGAGAACAGAGTCTAGGTAAAAAAACCAACATCAGACAGAAATGTTTGCTTATAATCATCATAGAACCAGTGTGAAGTAGCCTAACGAAGCTACGCTACCCTGAAGGGTGGCCTGATAACCCCTTTACCCACAACTCCCACCCCCCAAAGTAGGAGATTATTATAGAAAGATCATTAGAAAGTCAAGAAGAATAACCAGGTCATTTCCATGGTCATTCTGAAGAAAGTGAACTGGAAGTGAGTTGACAAGCAGATTACACTATTTGGACAAGGTGGATCAGTGGTCACACCTGGTGTATCACACCAGACACATTTTACCCAGGAAAATACCCAGAGCATTGCCCTTTAAAGCAGCCTCAAGTGAGACGTGGAATGGGAAAGACAAAACAATAACATTTGAATGAATGGCTGCTTTCCCCCCTGGTGACAGTATGAAACTGCAAGCTGAGAGAAGAAAAGGGCAAATGGAACATGATGAGGCAATAAAAAAGAGAGAATATCAGTCCAATTTATTATCTGTATTTTGACAATTAAAAATAACAATTAATTCAAGGCAGTTAATGACTAACAAAAGTAGAACATAAGATAGTCAAGAATTAAATTCATTAAAGCCACCTAGAACACCGTATCTGCACATTTAAAGTAAACCAGGACATGTTAAATATATTACGTGCTTGCCAAAAAGGCGCAGTGGAGACACACAGAAGAGACGAGCTCTCTCGGCCACGTGCGGATATAGCGAGAAGGTGGCTGGGGGTTCTCACGGGAACCTGGCCATGCCGCCACCCTGAACCAGGACTTCCAGCCTCCAAAACTGTGAGAAACAAATGTTTACTATTTAGCACCCCACCCCCCCAAAATAAATTAAATTCACATTGAAAAGAGCTGTGTACACCTTTCTATGAACAGAAATGCCAAAATGCAGGTGATGAAGAACCTTTTAACAGACCAGTGCCTCTCCCAGCCTGATTTTGCAAATAAATGAGCTCATGAGAGATGGAGACTTCGCATGGCAACCCAGCAGCCCCTAAACCCCGCTGGAACGATGCCAGCAGACGTGAAGAGAGACGAGACAACTGGTGTGCAGCTCGAGTGCAGGGACTGCATTTTCTTCCCCTACCAGTTGCCTCAGGACTTCACATAATGCCTAGCACACAGCGGGTGCCCAGTAAATATTTGTGGAAACGATTTTGGGGCCATGGCTAGAGCTACGGGTTACCGGGAGGTATATTTCTATCTTCCAATATGTTCAGATAGAAAAAAATGTTGAGAACCACTGGGTCAGTGGCAACGCGCCAGAAGTGGCAGGGTTAAGGCTGAGTGGCAATGGGATCCCTGTTCTCGGGCTGATGCAGGGACCCAAAAGAAGTTTATGATGAATCCCAGTCAGAGCAGTCCAGGAGAAGAGCCCCACCAGACGCCCAGGTGTGACTGACGCACCCAGGTCCGTGAATCGGGAGCCAGAGGCCAGGGGGAAGGGAATACCACAGCCGGTACCAAACAGTGGCCATGCTCTCTGTGGGCCAAGTTGAGTGAAGGACATCCACATGTACACAGTGTTTAGTCCTCAACCTCTGGACCTTTCCCAGACTTAGAAGGAACCTGTCCTGGAGTGTCTAGGATGTCATGCAAGCCCCCCCCCCCCGCCCCCCACACACTGCCCGCCCCCAGAGTATGGGACAAGGAGGGGAAAGAAAGTTAACATTCCATGATAAAACAGGACAAAATGAATGGGAAGATTAGTGTGCCCACAAATTCATGTTTTCTATTCAAAATCATCAGTTCTCAATGGATTACCACAAGGCCTGCAGGCATGGAAAGACTGAACTTTTTGTGGAGGGCCTTTATCCAAGTATATGTCTAAATGGAAGGAAGCAACTTGGAGCTTCTTACCTTCCAGTCAAAAAGACAGACCCTATAGTTGCATAGACTTCCTTACACTTACCTATGGTAACAGTTACTTCTTTCTCGGGTTCCCGCAGTGATTCTCCTTGCTTCCTGGGTTAAATTAAAATATTATCCTCATTGTCTAGGCACGCTCCCTTGAGATCCACTTAGCTCACATCCCTCCTGGGAGTGGCAATGGAAAGTTCCCAAAGTGAAGCAGTTAGTAAATTAACATATGAACAAACAAATAAATACATTAAAATCTTAAAAATTAAAGAAATTGAACATTGCTTAACTCTATTCTTACTTTATGCCCCATTTTTCCCTTGCTTCCTCACCAATGCAAATAGCAAGATGGTCCTCTATTTTTGAAAAATAAAAAGGTCCATTCCTACAAGAATAGCCTTTCCCTTCCTCTTCACTCCTCCAATCATTTCATTCTTTCTTCTGTACAGAGCCTACCCCTTTTGGGGACTAGTTACTACATGAGACATAAGTGAAGACATGGGGTCCCATCTCTCCTATACAGATTTTTATTTTTTTTATTTTTATTTTTTTTTGCTAAGTTTCTGGTTCCTCTTGCTCCTACGCTGCTCAGGGGGATTCTTGCTGTCTTATGTCTTCCAGGGCTGGGATCCTACAATGCATTCTGACCTTCACAATATGTCTGAACGGGAGTCCCTGACTGGGAAACAATCTGCTCTGGACTGTTAAACTCATTGTAGACCTTGCTGTTGACCCTTCATTCTCAGGCCCCTCTTGAGGCCCAGCGACCACCTTCTGTATCTCCTGTTTGTGCACTTTAGCCTGGACACTGGTGTTTCAGTCTCAGCACCTCATTCTGCATAGATAACCCAGTCCCACCCAGGTCCTGAAAATAGCCTTTAAATAAGCTTTTATTTAAAGGCTATTTTCCCTCAGGCTTTGAGTAACTCATCCATCATATTTAGTTTCATACAAAAGAATTCCACTCAATTTTATCACAAACAGTTCTATTAGTACTGCTGACAATTACTAAATTCATAGTACTGTATGGCTGCTATATATAACCAGAAGGTGACTGATGAATGGGGCTTCCCGTCCTAACAAAGTCATTTTGGTCCTATAAAAGGCAAATGTAGGGAGCATTGCATTGCACGGGCCACTTGAATGTTATGGACAAAGTATTTCATGCATCACCTGACAACTGTTACTGAAAGCGTTGCTCCCTCACATGAGATCCATGGACAGTGAGGAACATCTATTGCTTCCAGGTGGCAAAGCTGCCAAATTACCTCTACAGGAAGTCTGACTACAACATATATAAACTAGTCAGTAAAAAAGAACTGCATTTCTACAGAGTCAGCATTCAGACAGAGTCAGTAAAACCCAGCAGAAAATATACAAATGACTTGTAGATAATTTATATAAAGAACAGAAAGACCTCATTGGTTTGGCCCAGATTGTAGGTAAATCAAAGCTGAAGAAAGGCAAGTTATATGGGGTAAATGATAAATCAGGAATCATACAAAGTAAACGATAAGGAAAAAATTCTGATCAATAAATTTATTCATTCATTCAACATTTATTTTATACTCAGTAGGTCCCAGATATTGCACTAAGAGAGAAATAAAGATGAAGAAAATGTTTTTGTTCTTGGGAAGCTCACATTCCAGTCCAAAGACAACCACATAAATCAAACCCTGTAATAGATGGTGAGAGCTGTAGAAGAATTAAGCAAGGCCTTCACAGAACAGACAGAAGTGACTAACTGCATGGAGCAAGTGGAAGTAACCTTTGAATCACATCTTGAAATGGAGAAAGACTTGTCATGCAGAAAGGTACAGGGACAATTCAAAGTGTAAGAAGAGGCTGGAAACACCAAAGGGAGGAGGTAAAGGTAAAGTGCACTGAGAAGGATCAGTTAGGAGCAGGACACAGAGACATCCCAGCAGCCATGAGGAAGTTGTCCGATGATCAGTGTGGGCAGCTGGGTCAGAGGCAGTGACATTGCGCAATAGGATGCGGGGCTCCATCATTCGACCACACCCAGTCACCAGTAGGTGGGACTTTGGCTGCTGTAGAGTATATAGTGAAAGCTTAAAATTTAAGAAGGGTAAATTTATTCATTTGAAGTAAGCCCTCAAACATGTGAGTTTAGAATATTTCACAAAATGAACATCATATAAAGGACCAGACAAATTTTGCTCCAGCAGGATTTGCTAGCTATCATGTCTACTGAAGAGAGAGAGAAAGGAAGGAAACATCAGATATCTTATTGTTTGAAAAAAAAATTTTTTTATTGTTAAATGTATTGGGGTGACATTGGTTGGCAACAATTAGATCATTTCCAGGTGTACAAATCTATAAGACATCACTGGTATTGCATTATGTGCTCACCACCCAGAATCAGCTCTCCTTCCATCACCACATATCTGGTGTCCACTCCCCGTGCCACTTTCCCTCCCCCCACCCCCTTACCCGCAAGTAACCACCAAACTATGGAGTGTGTCCATAAGTTTTTGTTTCTTTGTTACTTTCAGTTTTGAAAAAGAAAAAAAAATTTAATGCTGTTGGGAGAATTTTGAAGAGAAATGAATCTCTGTAAGAAGAGTTAAAAGAAAATTTATAAATGTAGGAACATCCAAAAAGTCACTTATTTCCATAACTTTTCATGGACACACTGTGTATTTCATAGCCTTGGTACTCAAAATGTGGTTTTCAGAACAGCAGCGGCAGTGTTGCCTGGAAGCTTGCACCCCAGACCTGCTGGATTAGAATCTGCAGTTTAGTAAGTACTTATATAAATCACATGCACGCTGACGTTCGAAAAGCATTGATTTACACACTGGGGAAACCACCCATGCTACAAATAGGGCATGGAAGCTACTGCCAAGACAGTAGCTAGAAACACAGCCTTCCCCACTGCTGGTCCTTGGCTTAGCGCCCTCTTGTGGTTCTCTCAACTTGAAATCCTGCATGCCTGTCCGAGCATCCTGGGCGTGTCTCAGAAAACCTACCTTACCTATGTGCTTACATCACTGTGACTGAGCTTAATTAGGTACTAAGGGAAAAAGAATAAGATTATTAAAGTAATGCCTAGAGCACTAAGGTGTGAAAATCTGATTGGAATGACATTCTCAGCAATTTTGACATTTTAAGGGTATTTGTTAATCCAAATAAATTTCTAACATGGGAAAGAGTTATTTTTGAACTGGGAAGGCTTCCAGGTATGTACTGTCCCTATGTACTGTAGACTACTGCTGGCAGAACCATACATTATTAGGATCCACTCATGGCCAAAATATAATAAATTCAATTACACTATAATAATCTGTTCTGGACATAATGGTGATGATAGGCTAAGCAGACTAGCTAAGCTTAAATTACGTATTGTGATAAACAAGAGCATGGGTAGATAGAACAGGAAACTGGATTAGAATTAGAAAAACTGAAATAACTTATTTAGTTGGATATTGAAAAGAAGTAAACTAAGAAGGAAATTAACAAAATATATATTCTATACTAAAAAAAACTTTAAGATACTATTTAGAAAGCATATAAGAAATGAAAAAGTAAATAATGTTATGCCCAGACTATTTGGCTGCGTAAGCTATTTAAAAATTGGAACTAGAAAAAAATGGGGTGATATCAAATAATGGCATTTCTAATTTGAATAGTAACCACAGCATTACTGCCTACATGATCCACAAGGCAAATGTGTACAAGAAAAAAATATTGTTTTTGGTAGAAGCTTCTAAAATCAGGCAAGTTATCTGTTCTTTGCAGGAAGGAGCCCCAAATTTGAATTATCTATGATAAATATGAATCAAAAGAAGCATTTCTTTCTGTGTTTTCTCATTGGATGTAAAAATAGATAGGTAAGGCTCAAGAAAAAAATATAATAGTTTCAAAAGGAATGTTGCTTTTGAACAACCGAGAATGGAAATTTGTGTGGCATAACAAACAAAATGAGAAAAGCTGTACAGGTTTGTCTAGACTTGAGCATAGGCATATACACTGCCAACGACAAGTGACTTAACCTCCCTAAGACTTAGTGTGTTCATCTGAAAAACTAGTTGAACAAAACCTACTTTGGTTTTTTAGAGTTATCTTGAGGATGAGGTGAAAGTGTAGAGTCTCACTCAGGAACATTCAATCAACATTTGGTTTTTTGTTTAATTTCAAAGAGAAGGAAATAGATGTAACAATATTTTAAATATAATAAGCTATAAATCATATTCAATACAATTCAAATTATAAAAAAGGCAAGGATATATACTTACACACAAATATGTGAATGCATATATCCATTTCTTGGCTACATTTGTTTTTCTTTTGGTCCTGCTGTCTTATTCTACAACTTCACAGCTCTAAGCCCACAATATTTATTATCTGTATAAGGACTCTAGAGCCAGAGAGCTTGGGTACAAGTCCTGGCATCACCATTTATAATCGAACAACCTTAGACAGCTTATTAAACTCTCTGTGGTTCCGTTTCCTCATCTGTAAAAGAAGGGTACTAATAATTCCTATGTCTCACGTGGTTCCATGGCATTTGTTCTTGCCTGTTCGCCTTGTCACTCTCCTTACGTTACTCACAGCAGCATAGTCCTTCACCTCTCAGTTGTGGGCAGCATGTTTCCCAAAGTTCCATCAGTAATCAACCAAAAGTGCTGCCAGCATTGCACAGCCTAAGAGCCGTAGGATCCAGAGAGACGTAAGGTCCACTTCTATCTTGGGTGTGCAGAAGTTTAAATTGACTGCATAATGTCCTGTGACGAGCCCTGAACCTATAAACGGTCTGCTGTGACGTGGCAGTGTGGACTGTCCTTTTTTCCTTTAACCAGGCTGACTTGAGTCTATTTTTTCATGGAAATAGTACCCTTTTCTCTTAAGTATTTTTATTAAAAATATTTAATATAGCTAATTTATAACATTAGATCAATTTGAAGTGTACACCATAGTTCAACATATAGATCAACACAGATCATACCTAAACAGGTGACCACCACGGTAAGTCCAGCAACCATCTGACACTGTCCCGTGCTATCACAATATTATTGACTATATTCCCTATGCTGTACATGACATCCTCATGACTTATTTGTTTTATACCTGGAAATGTGAACCTCTTATTCCCCATTCCCCTTCAACTTTTCCCCCCTTTATAATTTTTCTTTTTAAAATTTATTTTATTGTTTTTGACAGAGACAGAGAAAGACAGAGAGAAGGGGGAGGGCCCAGAGAAGTCTCCATAGCCATACATCATCAGTTTTCAACATGGTTTGGTTTCACACAGGTGGGCAGATGCTGTGCAGGGCAGGAACTGAGCTGGGGCCCCACACGTGGGAGGCACACCCCCTGGAGCTGGAGGTCGAACCAGAGGGGTGTGGTGAGAACCAAACTAAGGGCCTCCCTCATGGGAAGAACATCCCAGTTCAGCATATGGGGCCACAAGGGACCGGGGCTGGGATTCGATCCTCAGTCCCTGTGTCTGCAAAGCGAGTGCTTAACTCTCTGAGCCATCCTGGCTTCCCCTAATTTTTCAATTACAGTTGATATTCAATATCCGAAACTATAAAGTGCATAGAAGTAGGCATTGTCACTAAACTTATAGATGTTGGTCTCAGAGAGCACTTTATGAACTTGACCCCAAAAGCAAGGAAAGTACAGTAAAAGCAAAAATAAATGAATGGGACTATATCAAACTAAAAAGCTTCTACACAGCAAAGGACACCATCAACAAAGTAAAAAGAAAACCAACTGAATGGGAGAAAATATTTGCAAACAATGCCTCTGATAAGGGGCTAATTTCTAAAATATATAAAGAACACATACAACTCAACAACAAAAAAACAAACAATCCAATTAAAAATTGGGCAGAAGACCTAAACAGGCACTTCTCTCCTGAAGACATACAAACAGCCAATAGATACATGAAAAAATGCTCAACATCACTAGCAATTAGGGAGATGCAAATTAAAACCACAATGAGATACCACCTCACACCTGTTAGAATGGCTATAACCAACAAGACAAGTGCTGGAGAGGCTGCGGACAAAAAGGAACCCTCATACACTACTGGTGGGGATGTAAATTGATACAACCACTGTGGAAGGCAGTGTGGAGATTCCTCAAATACCAGGAATGGAATTGCCATATGACCCAGCAATCCCTCTCCTGGGTATCTACCCAGAAAACCTGAAAACCTTAATCTGCAAAGATAAATTATATGTTCCCCAATGTTCATCACAGCACTGTTCACGGTGGCCAAGTCATGGAATCAACCAAGGTGTCCTCTGATAGATGACTGGATAAAGAAGTTGTGATACATTTATACAATGGAATACTCAGCAATAAGAAAAGGTGAAATACAGTCATTTGTGACAACATGGATGGATCTTGAAAACATCTTATTAAGCGAAATAAGTCAGAATGAAAGAATCAAGAAACATATGACCTCACTTATAGGTGGAATATAAAACTGAAAGAAACAAAGACTCATGGACACAGTCAATAGTTTAGTGGTTACCTGAGGGTAAGGGGGGAGGTGGGTGGGAGAGATGGGTGGGGGGGTGGAGTAGGAAGGGGGAATCAAACACACGGTTATGGAAAGTGAGCTGATTCTGGCTGGTTAGCAGATAATGCGATGTATAGACAATGTAATGTAGAATTGTACACCTGGAAACAATGTAATTGATATCAATCAATGTCACCCCAATACATTGAACAAAAAAAATATTATTTATATTAATTTCAGGTGTATAGCATAGTGGTTACACATTTGTGTCATTTAAGAAGTGATCCCCCTGTCTAGTCTAGTACCCACCTGGCGCTATACATAGTTATTACCATATTATTGACTTTATTCCTTATGCTGTACTTTATACCCCCATGTCCTTTAGTAACTACCAATTTGTACTTCTTAATCCCTTTTCCTCTTTTACTGTGCTCCCCGCCTTTCCAGCCCCCTTTCCATCTGGCAACCAACAAAGTATTATCTTTATCTATGAGTTTGTTTCCATTTTGTTGTTTCTTTATATCGTTCTTTAGATTCCATGTATAAGCGAAATCACATTGCATCTGTCATTTTCTATATGACATACTCCATTCAGCACACTATCCTCCAGGTCCATCCATGCCGCTGCAGATGGCAAGAACCCATTCCCTTTAATGGCTGAGCAATATCCCATTGTATATATGCACAATCTCTTCTTTATCCATTCATCCACTGATGGACACCCAGCCTGCCTCCACATCTTGGCTATTATAAATAATGCTGCAATGAACATAAGGAGGCACATGTCCCCTCAAAGTAGCATTTTGAATTCCTTTGGATAGGTACCAAGAAGTGGGATTACTGGTCCTTCTTTGTTTCTTGTTATAGCCTTTGTTTTAAAGGTTATTCTGTCTTGTATAAGTATTGCTATACCAGATTTTTGTTTGTTTCTATTTTTATGAAATAACTTTTTCCATCCTTTTACTTTCAGTCTGTTTTTCAATCTGAAGTAAGTCTCTTGTAGGGAGCAAATGTAAAGATTTTATTTTCTTATCCATTCAGCCACCCTATGCTTTTGATTGGAGCATTTAATCCACTTACGTTGACAGTAATTGTTGACTAGTATGTAGTTACTGCCACTTTATTATTCATATTTAGATCTTTTTTTTTTCCATCTTAAAGAAGTCCCTCTAACATTCTTTGTAATACTGGTTTGGTAGTGATGAACTCCTTTAGTTTTGTACTTTTCTAGAAAGCTCTTTTTCTGTCCTTCAATTATAAATGACAGCCTTGCTGGGCAGAGTACTCTTGGTTGTAGATCCTTGCTTTTCATGACTTTGAATATTTCCTGCCAATCCCTTCTTGTTGCAAACTCCCTTGTAAGTAACTAACTGCTAACTGATTTTCCCTTGCTGATTTTAGGATTTTCTTGGCCTTTAGTCTTTGGTATTTTAATTATGTGTCTTGGTGTGGATCTATTTGGGTTCACCTTGTTTGGAACCCTCTCTGCTTCCTGGGCTTGTATGTCTATTTTGTTTGCCAGGTTGGGAAAGTTTTCAGTCATTATTTCTTCAAATAGGTTCTCAGTCTCTTGCTTTCTCTCTTCTTCTGGTACTCTTATGACGTGAATGTTGTTATACTTGATGTTGTCCCAGAGGTTTCTTAATGACCTTCATATTTTTTATTCATTTTCTTTTTGCTGTTCCAATTGTGTGTTTTCTGCTACCTTGTCTTCCATATTGCTGATATAATCCTCTGCTTCATCTAGTTCTCTAGTGATTCCTTGTAGTGCATTCTTCATTTCAGTTATTATATTCTTCACTTCTGACTGGTTCTTTTGTACGGTTTCTATGTCCTTTTACATGCTTGCTATCTCTTTGCTGAAGTTCTCACTAAATTCCCTAAGTGTCCTTATAATTATTGTTTTGAACTCCGTATCTGGTAGTTTGCTTTCCTCCATTTTGTTTAGTTCTTTTTCTGGTGTTTTCTCCTGTTCTTTCATTTGGGTCATATTTCTTCATTTTGGCTGCCTCTGTGTGTTTATTTCTATGTATTAGGTAGATCTGCTATGTTTCCCAGTCTTGCTGGGTGGTCTAGTTTAGGAGGTGCCCTGTGAGGCCCTGGCACAGCCTCCCCAGTCACCTGAGCTGGGTGCTCCAGAAGTGTTCCTTATGTGGGTTGCATGTGCCCTCCTGTTAAATTGAGCCTTATTGCTGCTGGCAAATCAATGGGTGGGATTGCCCTTCAGGCTGACTGGCTGTAGGGTTTGCCAGATCCACAGCTTACAGGCTGCTGTGTGTGGGGCTTACTACATGGAGCAGGATTTTCCCCAGCAGGCTCTGGTGCCTATTGAGACCACGCTTTGTGTGTGCCACTTGTGGGGCTAAGTGGGTGGTGTTCTGCTATGGTCTGAAGCCAACCTTCAAGTATGTTTATTCTTGGGAGGGGCTCTGGTGGAGATTCAGGTCAGCCATTGCCTATAACCAGCTTGGGGCTGCCTGGTAGGAGCTACAAAGTGGTCCATGGTTGGTCACTGCCTGTGTTGGACCTGAAGGCACAAAGGAGAGGCCATGCTGTGAACTGAGGTTGGCTGTCACCAGCACTGGGTCTGGGGTAGCTCCACAAGAGGCCTGCTGCCACCTGCTGCCCCCCCCCCCCAAGTAAGGTTCAGTTGCCGATAAAGCCTCCAGAAGTATGAAGTTGGGCGCAGCAACATCTCAGTGAGCCAGCAGGGTGGAGCAAGTAGAGCTTACCAGGCCAATGTGCATTCAGATTTGGCCATGGGCATGGAGGAGGGACTCAACACAGGAAAGATGGCACTTGCCTGCTGGCTGCATAGGAGGACCCCACACAAGGAAAATGTTGACTGTCCCTCTAGTCCTTGCCCTGAGGTTACACAACTCAGTCTCTCCCCATATGCCCCCGATACTGATTTCCCCCCCCCCACCTCAGAGTCACTGTCCCTCCACTGGAGCCCAGAGTGAGTGCTTACAGAGCCCTTTAAGAGACATTTGGGTTTCCTGCAGCCTTCCTTCCCACTCAGATGGTTGGAATCCCCAATGTTTTTCACAGCCGGATGTTGTGGGGCCTCCTCTTCCTGGCACCAGTACTCCAGGATAGGGAACCTAGTCTGGGGCGGGGGTCCCTCGCTCCCCTAAAAGAGGGGGGATGTCTGTGGCTGAAATACCTCTCCTGATTTTCAAAAGCCACATGTGGGTGTGGGACCAGCCCATTTCACTTCCCCACCCCTCCTACCAGTTTTAATGTGGCTTCTTCTTTATATCCTTAGTTATACAACTTCTATTCAGCTAGACTTCAGATGGTTTCCCTAGGCTGATTGTTCTATAACTTAGTTGTAATTCTGATGTGTTCACAGGACGAGGCAAGCACAGCATTCATCTACTCTGCCATCTTGGATCCAATCTCTGTGGCAGTGTGGACTTTCAATGTGGTTTTTCCTATCCAGAGGCTCTTGGGTCCTCTAATATTCTTTGCTCCAACTTGTTTGCTACTACCACTTTTAAAGTAATTTTAAAATTATATGAATAAAACCTACATTCTACAAAATATTTACATTGTACAGATGTGTACTCATTCCCAGACATGAACACCCTTGTACACTTTATAAACTGCAGACTTTTCACTATGCATGTATGATAGATGATAGGTAGGTAGATGACCCTAGAGCAGGGGTTCCTAACCTTTTTATACCCTAGGGCGCATTCTAAAATATCGGTAGGGTGGCGGGCACCAGCTATTTCTAAGGATATTTATTATTGAACAAGAATAAAAAACAATAAACAAAAATAATTTTAAAATAATAAATTTATTGTACAAATTATATACACACAAAGAAACATATATACAAAACGTAATACAAAGTAAATAAAAAACACACGTATAATAAAATCATTTAAAAAAACATAAAGGAAAACATAAAAAAAGCCAATCTGTCAGTATGATCTTTGGCACTGCATTTCATTGGCCAGTGTCTCGTAATTAGGAGAGTATGACGACAACCCTGTTAGCAAACAATTATTAAGATGCTCATCGGTAAGTCGAGATCTATATTGTGATTTTATTAAATTCATGTTTGAAAACAAAGGTTCGCATAAATACGTTGACCCGAAAAACGATTTGATTTTATATGCTGCTTTTTTTTTAAATGGGAACCTTTCTTTGTCGACTATGCTCCATAAGTTCTCTGATATTAAGGATTTTAGCAAAATATCTTTTTTAAGGTTCAAAATTTCTAACTCTAGTTCTTCTGCTTTCCCTTGAACAAGGTCTGCAATACATGCGGCTAGTTCTATTACATTTATTTGGCAAGTAAAAGGATTGATACAGAAGGAGACAATTGGCTCAATATTTGTAAACTGCAGAAACCTCTCTTCAAACTGTTTTTGAAGCACTTGCAGGGTCTCAATAAATAATGACACATTTAATTCATTGTTACCTAGCATTTTCCTCATATATGGGAAGTGCACGAGAGACTTGATATGCAGATGTGATATCAACAGTCAATTTCGCTTTAAATGCGTTTACAGAGCTTATCGTTTCAGCTCTATTTTTGTCTTTTCCCTGCAACTCCAAATTGAAAGAATCTAATTTTTCCATGGTGTCAGCAAGAAAACCCAAATCCACCAGCCAGCAAGAGTCTGTTAGTTCATCATAATTTTCATTTTTATCATGTATAAATGTTTTTATTTCTTCAATTAAGTTCACAAATCTTGTAAGAACTTTACCTTTACTGA
>PVKE010039658.1:0-14921 GCA_004027555.1 Craseonycteris thonglongyai
CAGGGGCACAGCGCTTAGGCGGCATTATAAGGGCTTAATTAATAAAAAAAGTGATCGCTTAAACAAAACAAGTGATCGCCAACACAACACTAAAATACAGTACGTGAGACAGTCAACATCATGGACAAGACTGGCGAGACACAACAAGAGAAGATGCGAGGTGAGGCTGTGATGATGCGCAGACAATCAGCTCACAGGGATAAACCCACTCGTCCTCTCATGGGTCGATGTCGCCACGGAAACCAATCCCGCGCCTTTATGAGAGCCCGTGGGATGTGCTCTGAGTCAGCTCATCTCTTTGTGTGACATGCAGGGATCCTTCTCTCTCGCGCATCCACACGAAACCACGCTCTTTTCCGCCATGTGGCTGCCGACATGGTGGTATTTTTTCATTTTTATTTTTTGACGAATGTTTTGGGGAAACCCGCGAAGCACTGAAGCCGCAAAACATGAAGCGCAAAGTGGCGAGGGAACACTGTACTAGATTTATCAGGATATTCATTTTGAAAAGTATTTAAATGTCTAATCACTATGTTGCACACCTTAAACTAGTATAATATTGTATGTCAACTGTAATTTAAAAATTGGCAGAAAACTTCCACACATATCTTTGTAGCAACTTTATTCATAATTGCCAAAGCTTAGAAATAACCACGATGTCCTTCATTAAGTAAATAGACAAACAGTGAAACATGCAGACAATGGAATATTATTCAACATTTTTAAAAAATGAGCCATTAAGAAACATGGAGGAAACTTAAATGCATATTATTAAATGAAAGAAGCCAATCTGATAAGGCTATATACTATATGATTCCAAGTATATGACATTCTGAAAAAGGCAAAATTTTATAGACAGTAGAAAGATCAGTGTTTTCCAGGGATTAGGGAGGAGATATGGCTGAACAGGTAGAGCACAGAAAATTTTTAGGGCAGTGAAACTATTCTGTACAAACTACAATGATGGGTATACATCATTATACATTGATCAAAACCACATGATGTATAACACCAAGAGTTATTAACCCTGATGTAAACTATGGCCTTCGAGTAACAATGATGTGTCAGTGTAAGTTCTTTGATTAAAATAAATGTATCGCTGTTGCGCAGAGAGGCTGTACACATCAGGGGACAGGGGTAGTTTCACTCAATTTTGCTGAAATTGAACCTAAAACTACTTTAAAAAATAAAGTTTATTAATTGAAAAAATGAACGGTAATGCAAAAATAGTTAAAATGTATTGGGCAAACATGCATCTTCCACAAAGACTGGGATACAGATTTGTTAATTCAACAAAAACATTTGAGCATATATCTCATAGGACTCACTGTCTAAGATACTAGAAGTATAAAATAAAGGAGATCTATATCCTATTAGTGAGTGAAGATATTGTCACATAATTCTAACATATTGTAAGAAGTGTTATAATAAGATAATACAAAGTAATGTGGGGCTCAGAAGAAGGAGATACAATAGAATTTCAACATTTAATTTATGTACTGAACTATGGAGTTACTATCTGTGAAGATGAGGTATTAACATAAGGAATGTGTTAATCTGTACAACATTTATAGAAACTTACCTTCGGACACTGTTACTGTTTTTGTTTCAGTTCTAGTTACAAAGTTGCATGGGTTTTAAGTGGTCTGCAGCAATTCTATTTCCCCATAAGCCTTGTTTTTGTTTCTGTTTTTGTTTTTACACATTTTTTTCAGAATAGGAGGTTTTCCAGGAACATAAATTTCATGCTGTACCAAAAACTACTGCTGTTATAAATTGCTCTCTTAAAAGAACAAGTGACTCGAAAGTTTTGATGATACACACTGCTGTTATTAGTTTGTTTCTCTAATCCCAAAGATTTGAGGGGAGACAGGAGTTGGGAGTTAATTAATTAGCTCTGTTCTGACTTGAATGACTTCAATATCCTCCTAAGCCTTCCATTTGCTCTCACCTGGCCTCTTTTTTTTTCTATTTCTAGGAAATGTCATGCCCACCTCAGGACCTTTATAGATATTCCCTTTCTTGTCATTCAAGTCACAGCTCAAATTCTTTCAGAGAAAACTTTCCTGATCACCCACCTTACCTAAGGTTGCACTCTCCCAAACTTTTGTCCTATCTCATGTCACATTCCTCTTTCATTGACTTCCTAACACTTAACATTTCCTGATTTTTGTTCATGCTTGTCAGACCCATAAAATCCTGGACCACATTTGCCTTGTTAACAAGAGAAACAAAGCCAGACACCAGGGAGCTCACAGCCAGAGAGATAGTGGGTATGGTGAAAGGGCCCCACCAACTGTAATCCACAGTCTATCTACCTATGTTTCTAGTCCTATTTTATACTGCTTTCCCTGAGAGCTTCTCATCACAACTCTAGAAATTATTAAAAATTTAGGAGGAACAATCAGTCTCTTAGCTTGATCTTACACTGTATCTTACCCCTTCTGGTTCATTGAAAAATCCCCAGCATCTAGAACACATTGGTTTCTAGAAGGCACTACAAAAATATTTCTTGATTATATGACATAATAATAATAAAAAGTACTAACTGAAAAATTAAGAGATTTTACTCAAATCAAGAGTTGAGGGGAAGCCGGGATGGCTCAGTGGGTTAAGCGCTCACTTTGCAGCGCCAGGGACCAAGGATCAAATCCTGGCCCCAGCCCGTGTGGACCCATGTGCTGAACTGGGGAGTTCCCCCAGTTCAATTCTCTCTCTTCTCTCTCTGTCTCTGTATATCTCTCTCTCTCTCGCTCTCTCTCTCTCTCTCTGTCAAAACAATAAAAATTTTAAAAAAAAATTTAAAAAAACAAACAAAAAAAACCCATAATAAAAAAAAAAAGAGTTGACTCTCCCCTATGCTTTTGTGTTCATGATCTGATTGGCTCCTAAACCATATAGATAAACTTACCTACCACATTTTTAATTTCTTTTTGTTTTCTGTGTCTTTTTATGGAGCATTTTCCAGCTGTTTTCCTGTTAGCTTTGATGTTTGTTTGTTTTTTTCTAATCTGTATAATCCAAAGACAATGGTATAAAAACAAGTAGAGTTGAGTCAATGGATGCCATAGTGACTCAAACAATTTGAGCACAATGTGTTCTAGTGGAAACAGTTGCTTCAAAACAGATAACAAACTGAATGATCTTAATATCAATTTTTGGAATGGGTTCATGTCCACAGAGTCATTTATTGTCATAAAAGAATTGAAAATAAATTTTAGTCTCTAAGATTATTCTTTTAATATACCATCAAATTCATACATTTTCCCCTTTTTTCTAATTCAAGCTCCAAATACAAGAAATGGTTCTCTAGAAAAGAGAATTGCTCTAGGTGTGTAAAGTCAAAACTATGTTTTAGTTGGACTTAACATTTAGATTGTTTCTCCATATTAATAAAATTATTAATTAAGTCATGAAAATTTGGAACAGACAAATAGGTTTTTTGGTCTATGAGATATCATATAATTTGAATCTATATTTCCATTTTAATTAAATGTACTACTTAGGTTGGTATCATATAGCTGCAATCACAGTGATAGATATGGGCACTAGTTATAGTTCATTCACCTACCATCACTGAACAATTTGATTCATGATTACAATATTCAAATTTAATACAAATAAGTATTTCTATTTAATTAATACATAACAGTTCAGGTACACAGCACTTTTTATAACTCTCCAGGAACTTTAAGCCCCACTATCTCTCACAACTGCTTCACTGTCACATTCTAACGACCTTTCATTCTCAGAATAGTATTTTCAAATGTAAACAAACAATATTTTAAAGCAAAAAAAAAAAACACAACAAAAAACTGGAAAACTCTGGGCCTCATGCATCCACAAACAAAACACCCTAGGAAAGTAAACATTCCTACTACAATAACAAATAAATTCACTGTAGATTAAGCATTTTCTATTATTTGGCGCCTTGGGCACTAGGTGGCTTAGCTGTCAAGACATTTCCCATGTGGTTGCTAGACACAAATCAACTGAACACTAATGAATCTCACCCTATTTACCTCATTTCTAAAACCATTATATAAATTGGTTCAATTCGGCACGGAGGATGAACACAGTTAGCAGACTAGGGATAAAAAAAAGACAAGGAGAGCTTGGGGTTAAAACACAGTGGCAGTTGCACATAGAAGTTTGCACCAGACCACCATGTAAATATGAACTAATAAATAGTAGTATTATTATATTATTATTCTTATTTGATGATGATGATAGGTAACACTTAATGAGTTACCTAAGTTGTATAAGGCTTTGTTGTACTAATAAGTGCCGACTATTATGCATGTCAACTCACTACTATAGGCTCTGCTTTAGAGATAAAAAACAAAACAAAACGACAAGTCTTAGAGAAGTTATAGAAGTTGTCAGGGATCACATAACCAGTAAACAGCAAACTCTGAAATTCCCTGCTTCTACTACAGAGTCTGTCCTCACTACCTTAATATATATCTTAATGGTATAAATAAATGCATTAATCTAATAGGGATGAAAAGTATTCATTTCCTTTGAGTGATGTTAGGGCATGTGTTTTCCTCTTCTCAATGGACAGATTGGTGGGGGAAATTGAGCTGGAGGGAACACCAATGCATTCTTTCATATGCAACATTTTTTTTGGGGGGGTCATAAAAATGTATCTGAGATCATTCTCCTAGAGCAGGGGTGTCAAACTCAATTAAAACACGGGCCATTTGGTGCAACAGGCAAGATTCACGCGGGCCACATCACATTTACAAATGTCGCTGGAACTGAGTCAGCACGTTTATACACGCCCACAGGCCCCCAGGAAAGGCACTGGGCCACGTGTATACTCGTCTTCAGTAGTTAAAGGGTTAACGAGGGAATTGTGTATACGGTATTGCCTCAATCTCCCCTAAGTGCTATTTTCTTCTTAACAATTTTTTCTATTTTCATTTTATTTCAGAGCATTGTGGGCCACAAAAAATTACTTCGGGGGCCACCAGTTTGACACCACTGTCCTAGATGAACAAGTATAATAAAGAGATCTAAAAATAATATCCTTCCTCAATTGTATGGTATTCATGCTATTGGGAACATAAGATAAAGATGATCCGTAAGGTTCTTTATATTCTCCAATGCTTCCTGACTTTCAACCTGTGTTTTGCTATAACCAAGTCCAATTTCTTCAACCACATCAAAAACAGAGAGCCATTATCCTGCTCTATGCAGGCTTCATCATCTATTAAAGTAACGGACTACTATTGTGAAAATTGCGTTGCCTCTCCCCAGTGCATATTTCCTAAAATTCTAGACATTTTGGTTTTCTTGTACCTTCTAAAGTGCATTCTGATATCCTTTGTATTTCCAAAATTCATGGGTCAAACTATAAGGAAAGTGAAATATGCATTGACAGAGCCTTTGTAAGGACATCTAGGGAGGTCTAGATAAGGACTAGATAAGGCCTCAAGAGAACAAACCAAGGAACACAGAGGTGGTCAAGGTCATAGCCCTGTGACCATGAATATAAAAAATTCAAAAGAGTTGTTTACAGGATGCTCTCCAAACCTCTGTGGCTCTGGAAATCAAATTTATCTTTAATAACTACTTTAAATCCAATAAATATTCAGTTGTTACATTTGTTACCTCTTAACTGAAAATCAATTACTCAGTTTAGTATAGTTTTGACACTTGGTCTGATCTACCTAGACACAATACAGGACCAACAAAGTCATGGTCAAGGAGGCAAGCTCTGATAATGGGTTTTTGTTTTTTGTTGTGTTTTTTTTTTAATATTTATTTATTTACTTGTTTATTTTGACAGAGAGAGAGAGAGAGATACAGAGACAGAGAGAGAACTGAACCAGGGGAGCTCCCAGTTCAGCATATGGTTCCGCACAGGCCTGGGCCGGGATTTGATCCTCGGTCCCCGGTGCTGCAAAGTGAGTGCTTAACCCACTGAGCCATCCCGGCTTCCCCGGGTTTTTGTTTTTTGCTCTCTCTGTCTTGGACATCTCCAGCACCATAAAAGGTGCCCTTGTCTCTCCTTCAGGTCAACAGACCCCACCAAGGGAAACCACTATTCTAGCTTTTATCCTCATATTTCCATTTTGCATGATTTTGAACTTCTTTTATACAAATGGAACATTATAGATACAGTATGTATCCTTTTGTATCAGGTTTTTTCTACTCATTATTTTTGCAGAATAATCCATGTCATGTAGGTATTCTATTCTGTAAAAGGTTATTTAAACTGTTTCTTATTTGGGGCTATTCTGACTAATGGATATGAATATTCTCATACAAACCATTTCTGTTTGATAATGCCCAGAACTAACATTGTTGGACCATGAAATAGGTATGTTGTCACCCTAAGTAGAAGCTGCCAAACAGTTTTCTAAAGTAATTATACCAATTTGACTCCCAATAGCAATGTATGAGACTTCTAATTGTTTCACATACTTCACTGGTGTATTGATTTTTAAATTAGCAGAGGACAAAAACCTTTCTCAAATTTGTCCATAACCTCCAAATTTTTAGTCATTCTCCAAATCTAATTACAATCTTTATTTCCCAAAATTAAAGCAACTAGAAATGTTTGGTCAGATAGCTAACTGAAATCAATAAAATGCAAAGAATTCTTTTTTTCTTCAGGTCAAATATAAACATTTCTGATAATAGCAAATGTCCAATGGAGAAAAAACTGGGGTTTCTATTGGATGTGTATAAGCGAGTTTTAACAAAAGTCTCTGTATTTGATTATTTTTTAGTCAAGATGGCAGAGTAAGTTAACACTGTGTTCACCTCCTTTCAGGACTACATCAATTACAGCTAAACTACAGAATCACCATCATTGAGAATCTCCTGAAGTCCAGCTAACCCAAAGCCCTACAACTACAGACATTCAGAAGAAGCCACCTCAAGACTTGTAGAAGGGGCAGAGATGTGCAATGGGCTGGCCCCACACCTGTGTGTGACCATAAAAAATCCAGAGGGTAGGGGAGGCTGCGGTGGATGGGAGGGTTGAGCGCTCGCTTTGCAGCCCTGGAGACCGGGGATCGAATCCCGGCTCTGGCCCATGTGAACCCATGTGCTAAACTGGGGTGTGCCCCCAGTTCAGTTCTTGCCAAACCTATGTGGGAGCCCCCGGCCCAGTTCCTGCCCTGCGCAGCCCCGTGCCCACCTGTGGAGTGAAACTATATGGAAAACTAATGCTGTCATCTGTGGAGACTGCTCTGGGCCCTCCCCCTTCTCTCTGTATCTCTCTAGCTGTCTCTCTGTCTGTAAAAAACCAATAATAGTAAATCTTTAAAAAAAAAAAAAATCCAGAGGGTAAAGGTCTATCTTAGTGGTAGAGGTACCCCACCCCCACCCCACCCCATGAAGGAATGAGTGCTCCTAGTCCCACTCCAGGCTCCCCAGCCCAGGATTCCAGTGCTGGGGGGAAAGGCCCCATAACTTCTGACTGTGAAAACCAAAGGGGATTGTGGCTGAGTGAGACAGAGGGCAGCTGTAGTCCCAGGCGCTCTTCTCAAAGAGACCACTCATGGACTTACTCCCTGATGATTTACTCACTCTGAGCTCCAGTATAGGGGCAGCAATGTGAAAGGCTCTAAGGACCTATGGAAGAAACTGAAATGTCTGGCTTCAGGGCAAGGGTGAACGGAGCAGCTTTCTCCCAAAGGGAGGAGCTCATGAAGCCATTGTTGTTGTTGTTGTTGTTGTTGTTGTTGTTGTTGTTGTTGTTGCTGAGCCCTCCCTCTAACTTTGTGCAGACAAAGGCAGACACCATATCTGAGCCTCCATCAAACTGGCTATCCTCTCATCTGCCCTGCTCTAGTGATTCCCTGAGGCCCCATCCTACCCCACTTTTGGGCCCATCCAAGCCACTTTCAATAGCTTTTCCAAATACAGTGATCCCTCATTTTTCGCGGTTAATGGGGACCAGAACCTTCCGTGAAAGCTGAAAAACCGAGAAGTAGGATTTGTCCCTAGGAATGTTCGTGTATGCGGGTACAAGAATGTTTTAAATATGTAAATAGTATTCATACTTTACTCATTTAAGACAAAAATTACAACAGTATACGTATTTACTTAAACGTGTCAGTGCTAATTAATAAGGTTAATTACAAAACCTTATACAGTAATAAGCATTAATCAGCATTGCTTTCTGAGAGAGGCGAAGAGTCTTGTGTGGGTGGCGGAGGAGAGGCTCTCACGTGACTCGTAGAAGCGTTAGGCTCCCTCGGAGACTCTCTCTCGCGCATCCACATGAAACAACGCTCCTTTCCGCCATGTGGCTGCCGACATGGTTGTATTTTTTCATTTTTATTTTTTGATGAATATTTTGGGAAAACCCGCGAAGCACTGAAGCCACAAACCATGAAGCGCGAAGTGGCGAGGGAACACTGTAAACAACCTGTCGTAACACATACTATGGGCTTTCATAAAATCTCTTAAAGGTTCACAAAACCCAAACAAGCAGCATCTGGCTCTGGCAATCCCCATACCTCTGACTGAGCAGCCTACAGCCTGGCACTGGTGACAGCTGGCCTCAGTTCTCAACTTGACCTATAGAGGCACCTTGTTTTGTGGCTCACACAGATGGCCCCAGGCAGGACACAGGATGTGGCTGAACTTGGCCTGCAGCAGGTCCCCTCCCAGGTGGCACCAGGACTGGCACACCTGGTGGCTACCCTTGGACCAAGCCAGAACATCAGCTAGCCACTTCCAAAAACAACACACCCAAGGGGCACACATACCGCTCACGAGGGACACACCTGGAGTATCAGGTTTTCTATGGTGACCAAAAAGCCTGTACCATTGAGCCTTACAGGACACTTACTATATAAGACCACTCTACTAAGACTAGGAGACATAGCAGTACTACCTGATACATAGAAAACACAGGGAGGCAGCTGAAATGGGGAGACAAAGAAACATGTCTCAATAAACATGACTCAATAGAACAAAGCTCCAGAAAAAGAACTAAACATAATGAAGACAAGTAATCTACAAGACACAGAGTTCCAAACACTGCTTATAAGGATGCTCAATGATCTCAGAGAGAACTTCAACAAAGAGATAGGAAACATAAAAATGGATGTAAAAGACATAAAAAAAGGACCAGTCAGAAATATTCAATAACAGAAATAAAGAACACATTAGAGAGAATAAACAGTAAATTGGATACAAAGGATCAAATTAGCGATTTAGATGATAAGGTAGCAGAAAACACCCAATCAGAACAGCAAAATAAAAAAATAAAAAAAAAGAAGAATCCAAAAAATTGATAGTTTAAGAGGCTTCTGAAACAACACCAAGCATAACAACATTCACATCAAAGGAGTACCAGAAAAAGAGAAGGACCAGGGGATTGAAAACCGATTTTAAGAAATAATGATGGAAAATTACCCTAACATGGCAAAGTAAATAGACAAACTTATACAAGCCCAGGAAGCACAGAGCATCCCCAACAAGATGGACCTAAAGAGGCCCACATCAAGACACGTAATTAAAATGCCAAAGGTTAAAGACAAAGAGAATCTTAAAAGTAGCAAGAGAAAAACAGTTAGTTACCTACAAGGGAGCTCCCAAGAGATTATCAGCTGATTTCTCAACTGAAATTTTGCAGGCCAGAAGGGATTGGCAGGAAATATTCAAAGGGATGAAAAGTAAGGATCTACAACACAGACCACTCTACCAAGCAAAGCTATCAGTTAGAATCAATGAACAAATAAAGAGCATCCCAGACAAGAAAAAGCTTTAAAAGTTCATCACCACCAAACCAGTATCACAAGGAATCTTAATGGGCCTTCTCTAAGGCAAAAAGAAAAACGGTAATAATAAAAATATGTGAATAATAAAATAACAATAACTACATATCTATAAACAATAATTTTTTTTAAGATTTATTTTTATTGTTTTTGACAGAGAGAGAGAGAGAGAGAGAGAGATACAGAGACATAGAGAAGGGGGAGGGCCCAGAACAGTCTCCATAGTTGTATATCCTTGGTTTTTCCACATAGTTTCATTCCACAGGTGGGCAGGGCTGCACAGGGCAGGAACAGGGCCAGGGTCTCACCCTGGTGAGAACTGAACTGGGGGCACTCCCCAGTTCAGCATATGGGTCCGCATGGGCTGGGGCCAGGATTCGATCCTTGGTCCCCAGGGTTGCAAAGTGAGCGCTCAACCCCACTAAGCCATCTGGCTTTCCCTAAACAATTATTTTAAATGTAAATGAATTAAATGCTCCAAGCAAAAATTAGGGTGCCTGAATGCATAAGAAAACAAGATCCTTACATATATGCTAACAAGAGACTCACTTCAGATTGAAAAGCACACACAGGCTGAAATTAAAGGGATGGGCAAAAGATATTTTGTGAAAATGGAAATAAACAAACAAAGCTGAGGTAGCAATACTTGTACCAGGCAAAATAACCTTTAAAACAAAAGTTATAACGAGACAAAGAAAGACCCAGTTATCCCACTTTTGGGTATTTATCTGAAGAAACCCAAAGTGCTACTTCAAGGAGATGTGGGCATCCATATGTTCATTGCAGCATTGTGTACAATGGCCAAGATGTGAAAGCAGCCTGCAGTTCCATAGGTGTAATGTGCGTGTGTGTGTGTGTGTATGTGTCATGTATAATACATATATATTTGTATATAATGGAATATTGCTCATCCATGGAAGGAAATGGGTTTTTGCCATCTGGGGTGGCATGGATGGACCCAGAGGTTGTTATGCTGAGCAGAATATGTCAGACAGAGAAAGACAGATACAATGTGATTTTGCTTATATGTATAATCAAGAACAAAAATAAAGAAACAAAACAGAAACAAACAAACAAAAAAGTTCATGTATTTAAGCAGGCTGGCTGACAATGGCTTTCCACAAGAATTAAGCAATTAGATGATGCTATTTTTTCCCCTTGCAAACAAATTTGCCCTTAGCCAACACAGTGGGGAATGAGAGAGCTCCTCCGCAAAGTGAAGTCTCTGCTTTATCCCATTCGTCTTCATTAGCTATCACACGGACTAATATAAGGCAGTTCCAGCTTTAGCAATTTATTCTTGAACCAATTTGATGAAGTTTGTGCACAAAAGGCCCATTTGTCAAAAGTATAGAATGTCCATGGTTGGGAGAGAGAACACTTAGATAAAAGTGGCAGATAAATAAAGCCTCCCATGAAATTAACAGATACGTCCATGCCATCTCGCATTAATTTAAGACGATATAAACACTGCCTTGCTCTAAAATATTTACAAAATAATTTGCTTTCCCTGGCATATGTCACATACAAAAATTATATATATTTATCAATCCTATTCAGCTTCAACTACGTATGATTCTTCATGAGAAGTTTCTTAAAAACTCACTTCCTCAAAGTCTGCATGTTGCTTTTTTCTAGATATTCTTTCATAGGCAACAATTTTTTTCATATGCAAAGCTTTTGTTTTGTCATAAAAAGGTATCCCAGATCATTCTCCTAGATCAGGGGTGTCAAACTGGCAGCCCTGGGCTGCATGCGGCCCCTGAGGTAGTTTTTTGTGGCCCACGATGCTCTGAAATAAAATGAAAATAGAAAAAATTGTTAGGAAGAAAAAAGCGCTTAGGGGAGATCGAGGCAATACTGTACACACAATTCCCTTGTTAACCCTTTAACTACTGAAGATGAGTATACACGTGGCCCAGTGCCTTTCCTGGGGGCCTGTGGGCGTGTATAAACGTGCTGACTCAGTTCCTGCAACGTTTGTAAACGTGATGTGGCCCGCATGAATTTTGCCTGTTGCACAAAATTGTCCATGTTTTAATTGAGTTTGACACCCCTGTCCTAGATAATCAAGCAAGATAGGTCAGATGAGTGATGTCTCTTCATTTTCTACTACCATTTCTGAAGAAACTCCTTGCATCTCTAAGTACACACACAACCTAAGTGCTTACACTTTTCATTATCTCACATAAATGTGAGCCTTGTCCCATGAAATTTGTGAAAGCACCTACTATAAAATGACATCACAGAAATTGCTTTCCTTTAGTCCAAAGCCCTTTTATTTTCTGAAAGACTGTGTTTCAAAAATGCCACGAAGGGCTTATTTTGGGTCATTGTGTTGAAATCCCTAATTCTTCATCTTTCAACTCCAGGGTTCTCATGGGCCTCACTGACCTAGTCTTCATCTGCATCTCTCTAATTACCCATCCTTCTATAGGTCCTCCTTTCTACCAGCTCCTCCTTATTGTCATTTAAATATTCTAATGTAAACCCTGTTTTTCAAAACAAATTCTCTACTTTCAACCTGTACCTCACCAGGATTCCTAAAAGATATATTTAATATATTTCCTTAAGTGTAGTCTGTCTCCATTTTTTACACCAAATGAAACTTTCAAAATATAAATGTGATCAAGTCATTCCTTGTTTTAAAATCTTTCATTGGTTTCTCTTGGGGAAAAGTTCAAACCCCTTATCATAATTTATAAATCTTCCTGTGATTGAACCTCTTCAGTATGTCTCTTGCCATTTTCCTTACCCTATACACCAGCTGAACCAAATTTACTTCATGTGCTCTGGGCATTCTAACCACAAGATTATCACACTTACTCTTTCCATGCATGAAACAATGCCACACCCGTACCCCCATCATCCCCTGGTTAGATCCTATTAGCCCTTCAGATTATCTATCACTTCCTGTGTCTCTAGCGGACAGGTCAAACTGCTCCCCTATGTGTCCCCACTACACTCTGTACTTCCTATGTCACTCTTTATTTTACTTTATTACACAGCTTTCTCTGCTTCCTTTTAAACTCCTTGAGGACTGAGGTAATGTTGTCCATTTTTCTGTCATATTTCAGTGCCAAGCACAGCACCCAACATTGAGTATCTACCCAATAAATATGTAGTGAATGAAAAAAAAATTTATTCATTAATTTTCAAGATAATTGTCTTTATTTTCACCACCAAAAGTAAGTTACCTTCCCCAAATGTTATTTGTTTGCATCTGTCAGCAACTTCTAACACTTAATTTTACAAATATCAATGCCCTGTGAAAGACTATAAGAGAGAGAACAAGAAAGAGAACAAGATAGAGGTCCTGCTGACAAGGAGCTTATGGTCCAGTAAGCAATTAGACAAAATCCCAATTAGCTAAACAAAAAGAAAAAGATATGACTAATTCTATCAGGATTATAAGAAGGTGTGACTTGAAATGAAACCTTGGAAATAGAGATTCAAAAAATAGAGATGGAGGCAGGAATCTTGAAAGTAGACAGAGTCTTAAGAAGATAGCAAAGCTAGAAAGTGAGAAGTATGAAAAGTTGAATAGCAAGGAGTGTGAGGAATGTGAGTAGTTTAGTTTTTCTAGAGCTTAGGAAATGACATTGGGAGTAGTTAAACCAGAATGATATTTTGGAGTCACATCATGAAGGGATTCAATGCCAAGGGAAGAACTAGAGAAGACTCTCTGTTAACCAGAACTCAAGCATCCAGCATGTCTAGTTCTGGTTAATGGAGAGTTTACTCTCTGCACATATTCAGTAGTCAATGGAGAGACAACATATAGTTTGAACAAAGCAGTGACATGTTTGGAGCTGAATTTTCAGGAGATTATTTTCCCCCAATTTTGTATGGAACAGACTAAGGCAACAAGACACCAGAAGTGAGAAAATTCCCATACATCATCAAGTCAAGTACAAAAAACCACGATAAGAAGCACTACTGCTTAATTTAGCACTGAAAAATAAAAATAAATATCCAAGATAGAGAATCTATTAGGAGACTAGAATGGACAATGTGTTCTCTGCCTTTAAGAAGCATCTTTTGTAATCACAAAAGTAGAAAGTGTGATAAAGAATTAGAGTGTGATAGAAGAGCAAATAAAATTCTAAAACTTGGCACTAGTCTAAGAAAAAAAAGAAAAAAAAAAAAACCTTCCCTTAAAAAACGGAACTATAAAGCAATTCTTATATAAATTGGTGGTCTGAATCATACTATTGGTGTGATCCAGAAAACCTCGTGCAGAGAATTTAATAAGAGAAAGGACAAAGAAGACACTGTAGAGTTAGAATTTATACAACCTGGCAAACAATTTAATGTGCTAGGGGATGAAGGAGAGGGCAAAGACAAAGAGACTGAGAGTCTGATGCACAAGGACTGGTATAGTGGCAGTGCCTGTGGCAGACAGCAGTCGCAAGGAGAGGCTGTTTAGGAAGGGACATGAGAGTAGTTTTCAACAACTTACATTTTGTTTTTCTATTTCCCAATTTCCCAGATGATGGTTTAAACCAGGAAAATGGAAATGCAGATTAAGAGTTTAGGGTTACAATATTTTAAAAAATCAAACCTTATATATTGTTGGTTGTGGGTTGGATAAAAATGCATAAAGAAAGCTTTATTAATAACACATGCCGGGAAGCCGGGATGCCTCAGTGGGTTAAGTACTCACTTTGCAGCCCCGGGAATGAGGATAGAATCCCGGCCCCAGCCCATGTGGACCCATATGCTGAACTGGGGAGTACCCCCCGTTCAGTTCTCACCAGGGTGAAGACCCCACCCCACCCCCAGCCCAGTTCCTGCCCTGTGCAGCCCCGCCCACGTGTGGAATGAAACTATGTGGGAAAACGAATGATGTGCAACTGTGGAGACTGTTCTGGGCCCTCCCCCTTCTCTCTGTCTCTGTTTCTGTATCTCTCTGTCAAAAACAATAAAATAAATAAATAAATAAATCATTAAATAACACATGCCTTATCTCCTATGTCCAAGACAAACACCAGATGTTAAAAGACTAGATGTTAGAGATAAGAGGAACTTTTATGTTTTTATCTCTATATATTTATATTACTTGAATTTCTTTTTTTTTTTTTTTTTTTTTTTTTTTTTTTTTTTTTTTTTTTTTTTTTTTTTTTTTTTTTTTTTTTTTTTTTTTTTTTTTTTTTTTTTTTTTTTTTTTTT
>PVKE010039659.1:0-14913 GCA_004027555.1 Craseonycteris thonglongyai
AGCTGGGGGCTGTGGAGCTGGGGGACTGTGCATCTGGGGGCTGTGGAGCTGGGGGCTGTGGAGCTGGGGGCTGTGCAGCTGGGGGCTGTGCAGCTGGGGGGACAAGGCTCCAAGCCCAGGAAGCTTCCTCTTGGTGACATGGAAGCAAATGGTCAAGCCCCTCCCAGTCAGCTTGGGAATGTCACCTCGGAAATGCTTTAGAAATGAATGTTGTTTATAAGGGGGAATCAGCGTTCAGACCTGAACCCTCTGGAGTTCAGAAACCTCGGCTCAGGGCGTTCCCATCTCCACCGCTCGGCTTCCGGCTCACGCTGTCGGCACTTCTGTTTCCATTTCAGCTGAAGAAAAAACGCCGGGCCCACCGCAGCCGTGGGAATGTCGGGCTGGTCACTTCCCTCGTGGTTTGTGGGCCACACGGGTTCAGATGGTGGTGACGCCTATGTGGCCCTGTCCTCACGGCAGAGCCGGCCTGGCCGGGGCTCCCGCCCAGCCCAGCCCAGCCCCCCACTGCCCGAGCTCCACCCGAAACCCGTGTGGGAAGGAGACGAGCTGAGCGCAGACCCAGGTCAGCGCCTCCCGCTGAGCGGGACCGAGGGCCTCACACCTGGGGACGCTCGTACCACCTGCGGCAGCTCACCCTGGCACGGGGTGGGGGACATGGGTGGGGGCAGCTGCCCCTTGTCCAGAGGCTGCAGAACTGGCTGAAGGAACAGGGTCTTCCTGTGATGCTCTCGGGGGTTCCCAGCACTGTCCTCCTGGGGTTCGCTGCCCCGCTCAGCAGGGGCCCCAAGGAAGCGAACGGGCGTGTGGACCTCAGAAGGACAAGAACCCCGGGCGATGGCCGATGGCGCTGCCTGTCCTGAGGGGTTGGGACCCCAGCGGGGCCTCCCCGAGGAGAGCCGCCGTTGAAACCACGAAGGCTCTAATCAAACCCTTCTGCTCCCCACAGCCCGGAGCGGGAGCAGCCTGGGGGGGCCCTGGGAGGTGGGGGTGCGCTTGTCCCGGCTGTAAACAGCCATTACGCTGATCAAAGGGGCTGCTCGGACCTAATTACAGGCCTTAAACATGGAGGAAGTGAGAGGTTATGCCCACGGTGGGCATAAACGTGGACTTAGCGTCTGAACCCACAGGCACAACGCGTGGGGTCAGCTCCCGGGCCCTGGCCAGCGGGCAGGCCAGACAGCGGGCAGCCCAGGCTTAGACCACCCCGCGTTTGCCGCATGCCCCATACACTCTTGATGGGAGGAGGTGACGGCGCTGGACGAAGGTGCTGCTATTCCGGCTGAAGACGCAAGCGCCCGGCCCCTGTCAAGGCCGAGAAAGAAGAAGCGGAGCTGAGAGACCACCCGGGGGGCGTGTTCCCGCGATGGTCTCCACACCCATCTCCTGAGCACATGGAGGAGCTGAGGGGTAACATGCCTCACAGGACCCGGGGGCCGAGAATGTAACCCAGACCCCCTGTGCTGACGCGGGGTGCAGGGCCCGGCAGGTACCCCTGACCCCCCTGCGTGCTCATGACTTGTCCACTCCTGAGAGCCGCTTCGAGCCGCCTGTGTAGTCCTCCCACACTGGGAACCACACTGCAGTGTGAGGTTCTGCCCAGCGCTCCTCCCTTCCTGGCCCCTTCATGGGACAGGCGTGCCTCCCAGCCCCGGGGTGCTCCCCGCCTCGTGCCCACCCCTCACTGTCCCTCACAGACATTGTCCCTTGGACTTCCTGTGCACCCAGTCTCACCAGCCATCTGCCTATGGAGACCACCCAGCATCTGCTGCTACAGCCTTTGCGGGGCCGTGCCCATCAAGTCAGAGTGGCCTTTGCATGTTTGCCCCGGAGGGCCTGGCATCGGACCAGGAAGGGGACAGTGGCCAACAACATGGGGTCCCAGAGACAGGTCATCACAAAGGATGGAGCTGTGTCAGCCGGGGTTCTCTGAAGAAGCACAACCATACGTGTGGAGAGAGACAAGCCAATGGGAGACATGGTCTCCACCGCCAGCCTTTTGTGAGGGACTCACGCATCAAGTGCTGCGGCTGGGATGGAGAGTGTCCTACGTCAACAACATGCACGTCCACAAGGCTGGTCTGTCTGCAGCACAGCCGTGCACCTGGCCTGCAGTGGCAGAGACCAGGGCCAAGGCCCCACGATGGTGACGGCAATGGCTGTGATGATGGTGATGGTGGTGGTGATGGTGATGATGGTGATGATGATGGTGATGATGGTGATGATGGTGATGATGGTGATGATGATGGTGATGATGGTGATGGTGATGGTGATGATGGTGATGATGGTGATGGTGGTGATGATGGTGATGATGGTGGTGATGGTGATGATGGTGATGGTGATGGTGATGATGGTGATGATGGTGATGATGGTGATGATGGTGATGATGATGGTGATGATGGTGGTGATGGTGATGATGGTGATGGTGGTGATGATGGTGATGATGGTGATGATGGTGATGATGGTGATGATGGTGATGATGGTGGTGATGGTGATAATGATGGTGGTGATGGTGATGATAATGATGGTGATGATGATGGTAATGATGGTGATGATGGTGATGATGGTGATGATAATGATGGTGATGGTGATGGTGGTGATGATGGTGATGATAATGATGATGATGGTGATGGTGGTGATGATGGTGATGATGGTGATGGTGGTGATGGTAATGGTGGTGATGATGGTGATGATGGTGATGATGGTGATGGTGGTGATGGTAATGGTGGTGATGATGGTGATGATGGTGATGATGATGATATTTATCTTAGAACAGGTGACAAAACAAATGGATGATCTTAATGCTTGAATTATTAGATGAGAGATATAATTAAAAGCCAGGATATTTGCCCTATTTCATGTCATGTTTCTTGTCTCAGCTGCATTTCTGAATTATGATTTACGTGAGTGAAACACAGAAGCCATGGTGCTCCCTTGGAAACCACAACACACCCTCTTCCAGCCGCCAGCCACTTCTATTTGTCAGCATCTAGCAAAGACTGAACACATTCTAGATGGTGTAGCACCTCCCTCCTGCCACCCTCTTATTGTAAGTACTGAGGACTCTTCCCTGGGGATTTCAGTGTCAAATACAGACACGCACGCTCACTTCGACAGCCGAGGAACGCCTCCCTCATTTCCATTTCCCAGTTGGCTTTCTAGAGGTCTGGGAAAGAAAGGGGAGCACAAGACGGGGTGACAGCCCTGAAAACCACGCTTCTGCCAGGCAGCTGTCGTTTCCACGGGCATCTCAGCGGCACCGAGTGAGTCATAGCCCAGGTGCTGGACCGGAAGCCACAGCAACGAGTGGGTGTGCAGAGCAAGCTCTCTGGGGTCTTTATTTTGTGCAGGACCATGTGCCACCCCCATGATCATCCCCCTACGCCAGGCAGCGCCACCTGCCCCCAACACCCCGGGCTGCTGCTTCCGCCAGGTCTTCACTGGAGCTGCAGCCCCGGGGTCGCCTGAGGGCAGATTCCTGGAGCCGCATCTGGCTGCAGCCCACAGCCCTGCCCACGCGCACTGGACTCAGGCCACGCCCGCGTCCATCTGCTCCCTGGCTCCCTTCTGCGCCCAATGGCAGCCTGTTGTGACCAAGGACAGCAGGCGAGTGTCTGAGGGGGTCACAGGGGTGGCAGCAGAAAGGGACAGGGTGCGGCTGTAAAAGGGCTGCATGAGGGTGTGGGTGGAACGTTCTGGAATGTTCTGCACCATGAGTGTATCAGTGTCACTGTCTTGGTTGTATGATTGTACTACCGTTTTTTTTAATGTTAGCATTGGGACAAACTGAGTAAATGGCACACTGGTTCACTCTGTATTATTTCCTACAGCTGCAATGTTATCTACAATTCTCTCCAAGTCAAGCTTAATTTTAAAATAATTACACACAAATAAGAAAACTAACAAACGTTTTAAAAACTTTTCCATCTTCCTTAAGAGATTATCAATGTAGGAAGTATTTCAAAGCCTAAATGTTTGTCTCCTTGGTTTCCCTTTATCATTTAAATAAAGTTTTAATAAACTTCTGGTCTCCCAGGTAAAGATGGTAGAGTTGAATCACGGTACTGTCTCACCAAATGCGCCAAGAGACACTGTTATTGTTAAAAGACAAGAAAAAATGAACGAGCGGCAGTAAAACGAGAAAGGATTTCACACATTTCAAGACCAGTGAGATGAGAAGAAAAGGTTCTCTGGGTCGCCCACGTCCCACGCGTGGGAAGGAGCCACGGCCGCGGGGGAGACACGGTCTGTTCTGTGAGATGCGCTGGGACAGGGTTTATCCACATGGAAGAACAGGAATCCCGTGGACTGTCCCACACAACACAGGCAGAGCAGGTACCGGCACACGGGAGGCAAAACCGTAAGATGTTAGAACGTAATACGAGACGTCTTTACAACCACAGAGCGAGGGTTTCTGAAACAAGACTCAGAAGTGTCAGTCACAAAAAGATTGAGAAATTCAACCATTTTAAGGTTTAAAAAAAATGCTTCCATACTTTTTTCGGTGATAAAGTACTTCGCTTTATCTGAACGTTAGCTGCAGGGGGAAGGAAATCTGATACTGAAAACCTATTTGAAACCACAGTTCTGTGGCCCATGTCAGTGGATATAAATTAACATGAGTGTTTGGGTGAAGTGACATTAAAAAGGGAAACATGAAAGAAGAAAACACTTCTGTTCATCGGCACCATGGGGTGAAGAGACACCCAAAACAGGGAGAGCGTGGAGACGACACACCTAGCGGACAGAACACTGGTTCCCGGAATAGATCAATGGCTTCCAGGATCCAGGGGAAGCCGTGCTCAAGTCAGGAAGAACATTCCTCAGGAAAGGAGCCTCGTCCGTGAGCACCGACGTCGCTCTCAGACCCACCAAGGAGGCTCCGGGCTCCGCGTGGACCCCGGCCCGGGTTCCCCCCGCAGCCCCTCCTGCGCCGGGCAGGGGAGCGAGCGGCTCAGCTTTCTCTCCGGCTCCGTGTCCCCAAGTGTCGTCTGACCCGCACGCAGTCCCTGGTGACGGGTCCGGTTCTGCACGCCTGTAACAGGAGCCGGTCGTTGCCGCGTCAGAACCACACAAATCCCTTTTTCCAGAGAACGCCGGGCCTCACGGGAAACACACGGGCCCGGGGCCCCCGCGGGACGCAGCGCCGTCCGCTTGGGTTTCCTTCGGCTTTTGTTCACTGCAGGAATGTGGAAACACTGAAATCCAGCCTCTCCCCTGGAGGCACGCGTCTTGTTAATGTTTGGGAAAAACTGAAACGGGGAGTCGGGGACACACAGCCCCAGCCCTGTGCCCCTGCAAGTCACCGGATCGCCGTCGGTGAGGAGGGGCCGCGCTGCCTCCCACGTGCTGCGGATCGCGGCCCGGCTGCTGGCCCCGCGACAGGAGGAAGGTCCCTCGTGCCCCTCACCTCACGGGGTGCCGCGTGGGAGGGCCCTGGACGGAGTGCCCGCCACACACTCCGTGCAGACGCCGTGTGGGGTGGGCGTGAGCGCTGGTCCTGGGAGCGTCCACGCCCCCGGCGCTCAGCTCACTGGAGAGGCCGCGGGAGCTGCTTGTGCCGATAGGAGGCTGTGGCCCCACCGCACGGGGCACCCGGCCCGCTCTCGGCCCCGGGGGGCACACGGCCCACTCACGGGACGGGGAGTCCCCGCCCACGGAGGCGTGAGGGTGCGGCCGCGTCTTCATCCCCCGGGGAGAGTGTGCGGGGAGTGCGGCCGTCTGTCCTCACTCACTCCGGGAGGCTCAGCGGCTGCACCCTGTGGGCTGATGGCGACCACAAATGCAGGGTCTGTGGGTCCCCTGCAGGGTCCTGGGACAGCGTGAGGCTGGCCCCTCAATGTGCCTGACTGGCCTGTGCCGCGAGCACGTGTCCTGGAAGGTGCCGTGGCAAGAGGCCGGGGAGCAGTGTCCTGAGGCTACAGGGCTCCAGCCAGCTCCAGGGACAGCAAGACCAGGTCTTGTCCTGCGCAAGGAGGGCCAGAGGCGCCGTGGCCGCTGACGTCATTGCCGGGCACGGCCAGCCCCCCAGTGGGCTTCCTAGGAAGCCTTGGGCAACCCCAGCTTTCCCTTTCGTTCAGTCCCCGCAAAGGAAACAGCGGCCGCCAAGGTGACAGGTGAGCCACCGTCAAAAGCCAGGAGAGTTCGGGCATCTTCTCAGATCAGCCGAAAGTGATCGACACCCGTCGCTCTCAAAGCCAAGGTCTGCGCCTGTGGGGGCCCCGAGCCCGCCCAGCACCTCTGCCAGGCGCTCACGCCGCAGCTGGGAAGCAGAGAGAAGCAGGACCCGACTGTGGGGTCCACGCGGCCCAGGGACGGGAGGGCGCTGACGTCAAGGACGGCTGAGCCGCTGCAGCCGGCAGCCTGGCCCCGGGTTCCCGCGATCCGGGCGTCAACGCCGCCGCCGGGCCCTGAGCCTCATCAGGGACGAGGGGCCCCGAACGGGGACCACTTGCACCCTCTGCTCCGGGGGGTCGAGGCCTGCACAGGGGGTTCGTGCACGGCTCAGAGCGGACGTGGCTGCGTCAGCCGGCCACACTGAGGGGCGTCGGGGTGGAAAGCCCCGTGGCTGGGTGATTAGATGCAGAAGAGAGGAAACGGCGGTGTCAAAATGAGTCCACATGTTCACATCTGTTAAAGCTGTTTCCACCTTAACGAGCCGCTTTATCAGGAAGAGCAGCTGACGGTTGAAGCCCCGGCCTGGCCTCAGCCACGTCCGCGCCTGTACTGGGCGCTGCGGCTGCTGCGTCCACTCGGTCTGCGGGCCCCCAGCCCCCACGCCACCGCAGAGGCGCCTGTCAGCACAGGGCACACGCAGCACCACCAGCCCCGGCGTGTGGGCCCAGCAGGGCAGGGAGAGCCCAGAGGCTGCTGGGCGTGACCCCTGTACCCAGACTCCCTGCAGCCTGTGGGGGTGCAGGCGGGGAGCCGGTGGCAACAGGACTTGTGTCGGGCTCGTGCGACGTGCAAGTTCAAGGCAGGGAGCGTGTGCCTGGAGGAGAGGGTCCGGGGTCCTTGGAGGGAGGCCTCCGGAAATGGGAGCGGAGACAGTGACTGGAGGGGCCTGAGACCAGGAAGGCCCCACAGGCCCGATCAGAGCAGGACCAGGCGAAGGGACAGGCCCCCGGGGGAGCGTCACACGTCAGCTGGAGGAACTGGGCCTGTGGGGTCCACGTTCCAGCCGTGGGAGGTGGTGCCTCAGGCGAGGTGGCCTGCAGGACGTCAGGGCCGCGGCCCTGGGTGAGGCGGGAAGCGGGGCGTGTGGGGTGGCAGCGGGTCCTGGGTGAGGGGCGCAGAGGCCGTTTCGGGGTTTGCTCCCCGCTGCAGACCGGCGACTGGCTAAGCTGAGCGTTGTCTCAGCCTCTGTGGCACCTGCAGAGAATGCTGTGTGGGGTCCCCACGGCGACCCCGCTGGGGTCACGGCCGTGCGTGGCTGCCACATGGTGTGGGCGTGGCCGCCGCCTGGCTGGGGCCTCCGTGTGACTCCGAGTCGGCTCCGTCCCGCTCTCCCTGCAGCTGAGCCACAGCCTCGGCGCCCGGGGACGGGCAGGCCGCCGCCTGTCTCGGGTGGGCGGCGGGGTCGGGGCTGAGGAGCCCGCGCTGCTTCCGTCCGCCCCGCCCCGCCCCGCCTCGCGTCCTGCCGCTCGGGGCGCCCCGCTCCGGAATCCGGCTCCCGGCCTGTCCCGGCCTGAGCGCGCGGCCCATGCAGCCTCAGCACACGGAGCCTGGACATGTCCCGTGTGCGCCGCGGGCGGGCGGACCGGAGGCGGTGACTCAGGACGGGGCTCCCCGGGACGGGGCTCCCCAGGCCTCGGCAGAGCGCACCCTCACCCGGCCGGGCCCGGCTCACGGATGAAGCGTGAGGAGAGGCGCTTGGCGCGGCCGGGAGCCCCGGGGGCAGCCGAGCCTGCAGAGGCACAGACTCCCCGGGCGCCGGCAGCAGCCCTGGGGGCCTCCCGGTCCCCACACGGTCCCTGGGACCCGGCAGCAGCCCTGGGGGCCTCCCGGTCCCCACACGGTCCCCCGGCGCCGGCAGCAGCCCTGGGGGCCTCCCGGTCCCCACACGGTCCCCGGGCGCCCGCAGCCCGCATCCCCGACGCTGACGGTGCAGCCGTGCCTGCCGCCCGCCGGGCCGGGACACACGGGGCTGGCGCTGCCCCAGCCGCCCCCTCGTTCTGCACGGGAGGGAAGGGACAGCGGTGCCCGGGCCTGCGGGCCACGAGGTCACCACGGGGCCGCTGGGCCCGCCCGTCCTGCCGCCTGTGCCGGCGGCGTGAGTCACGGCCCCGCGGCCCCCAGCGAGCTCGCACTTGCCGCTGGAATGTCGCCGGCCCTGCCCCGGGCACCGACACGTGTGCCGCGTTCGTGTGAGCGGGCAGGCGCGTGGGGCCCCAGGGCTCCTGGGGACACGCCCGCCGAGTGCAGGAATGTGGGGGACAGGCCCTTCCAAGACGGGGCTCTGTTGCCGCAGTGCACACCCTCCTCCTCACCGTCACCCGCTGTCCCACGAGGCGCCCGGGACCAAACACGTGCGTCCCTCTGCTCCACGCGACAGCCCACCGTGTGTGATGCCCAAGGGCACCCCCACACGGGGCTCCACTTCTCCCGCCATGTAGGGGTGCCTTCCGGAAACACTGGCGTTTCCCCTGCGGTGGAGCCGGGTGCCCACCCCCGGCGGCCACCAGCCGGGTGCACAGCCTCTGGCCCCCTGAGCTGCCACCTCAGGCGGGTTGTGGCGACACCCAGCTCCTCTAGACGTGGGGGACGCTCCCGGTGGCAGAGGGCGGGCGGGCCGAGCGCAGAGCCGCGTCCCGGGCTCCGGACAGGGTGCCCTCCATAGACGCCGGGCTCCGCCTGCCCTCGTCCCCAGCGGGCGGCGGCCTGTTCTTCCGTGTTGTTCTGTCCCATGTCCACCGGGGACGGGGAGGCAGATGCGTCAGCAGGTGTCGCGACCCCACGGCTGCGCGGTGACCCGTGGGAACCGGGAGAGGCAGGAGCCTGTTTCTAGGGGTTTCTCGGATGGTGGGGACGTCGCTCACGCCGTTTCCGTGCACCCCACACGCCTCACTCACCTGACGTCTGTCCCCCTTCACGGTGACGCCTGGTCAGTCCTGTCACCAGATGAGCGTGTTGCCCCCCAGGACGGGGGGCCTGTAACTAGGGGCTCAGGGCGTGTCCATTGATCGCAAGTTCTGTCCGAGAGCCAAGTGCCCGACTGTGGGCCCTGCTCCCTCCACGCCTCTGCCCTCACGGCCCTTGGGGTCCAGGGTTCGGGCTGCAGCCGCCTGGTCACTCACAGAGCTGCGTGAACCCGGCTCAGGGCAGTGGGGGCCAAGGAGCTGGCGGGCCGGGGGGCCGGGGGACCCCACAGCCTTAGCAGCCTGCACCTGAGCCCAGAAGCCGAAGCTCTGGACCCACAGGGACAGCTTCCTGTGTCTGGATTGTCATTTGCGTGCAGGGCCCCTGAGGCAGCGAAGTTCAGCCGGGAACCGGCAAGCCAGGGGCCTGGGACCACACCTGAGAGAAGGTGCTGAGTCCCCTGGGCCGGGGCAGAGCCAGCGGGGCGTGCGCCGTGGTCACTAACATTTAGTCACAGCGCCCGTCCCACCCAGGGGTTGAGTCAGCATCCCACCCCCACCGGCCGATCTGCTACTTCCCCAGAGTTCTGACCCAGACGTACACACCTGACACCCCGGGAGTGCACATCCCACCTGCACTCTGCCATCGCGTAGCGCCCTCCGCCCACAGGCCCGACTTCGCCCGCGGGCCGGCTCCGGGGGCCTCGCCGTGGCCCCTTCTCGGGACGGGAGGTGTGGTTTTATTACAGGTGCAGCTTCCGTCACAGTCCGTCGGGGCTCATGGGGGCCCCTGTAGCAGGACAACAGCGTTCCGTGCAGACGCTGCAGCAGGGAGGCCGTTGGTGTCTGAGCCTCAGTGTCCTTGTCGTGTGGGGGAGCCCGGGCCGTGCTCATCTGGGGGCGGCGTCAGGACTGAGTGCAAACTGTTTTCAGTGACTGGAAACCGAAGGCGCGGGGCCCGCGTTCCACCAGCCCGCACCCCCCAGCCCCGGGGTTTCCAGCCGGTTTTCTCCTGTTGAGGTCGTGACCTCTGCCCTCATCTTTTTCTCATATGCGGAAGCAGCAGCTTTGCCTCGATGTCACGGCCGCAGGTCCTGTGGAAACAACGCAACCCCCGAGAACCGCCGCCCACGCCAAGTGACGAAACAAACGGGCCCTTTAACTAGTACGATGTGTCCACTTCAAACATAGGAAGTTACCGTGTACACAAGAGCCACAGGGACCTAACAGGCCTCCGCGAGCAGAAAGCGCGCCGCTTCTTAGACTATCAGAAACCAAGAGCCTTTTCGGTGTTTTTTAAAAGAGCCAAGACATGAATGCACAGAGATGCCGGCGTTTTCACATCACGCGTTGCATTTCTCTGGTCGGGGAGGCCGGCCGGTTAGATAGAAGATTTAAAATCTGTAAGACATGTAAGATGATGGGATTTTATCTGAAATAATGACAGCTCCATTGAAATATTTAAACAATAAAACGTTTAAAAAAAAACACGTGGGGCAATACAAACACGCACTTGGGAGAAGACCCGAGATTCCCCGGAAAGCGGAAGGCGGGTCAGAGCCACCGACGTCCGATGCTGTGGGCGGTGCTTACACGCTCCACTTCCCGTCTGTTTTTTTAAACACCGCCAATTAGTTGGATTTAAAATCCAACCCAGGCACTTTTTTATTCAAAGGAGACCGTTTTCGTTTGAAGAGGAGCGGATTTAAAGCCGAAATTCTCCCCCGCTGTGCGCTGATCGGCTATTGATCAGGCTAGGGCTGCCGCCCCCAGAACGGTCAATGCCGGACAATAGGCCTTCAGCCCGGCCCGAGCAGCCACGCTTGTTATAGGAGGAGGAGAGCCGGCCTTTTGTGGGAAACCAAAGGCTCCGGACTCTCTCGAGGAAAAGAAATGTTAATTGAAAAATTCCTTAAATAGGTGGAGGCTCTGAGGCTGCTTTACATAAAAGGTGTGAAATCAGAGACAGAGGGCAGGAGGGAAGGGCCGTGCGGTGTAAGCGGGAGTCCCCGTAATGGTGCTGATTAATTCCCATTCACAGGCCGCCCGGCTAATGGAAACGCTTTTCAGCCCAAGGGTCCCAGGACAGCTGGGCCCACGTGCACGGGAAGCCGGAGTTAATTGGCCCCTTGACAGGGAAAATTAAAACAAAGAAACTTCCTATTGAGCCCGATGATTTCCACGAGTAACGGATGCGGCGTCCTTCTTCGGCCAGTCAGCCAGCTCGGAAAACCATCACGCCGCCATCATCGAAGTTTCCTGGACGATCCTTCAGAGTGACTTCAGCCCTCAGCGCGAGCGTCTCTGCACAACCCGCTGCCTCCCGACAAGAGGTGTGTGGGGTGCAGACCAGCCCGGGGGGACCTGCGTGGGGGTCGTGCAGAAGCTCGGGCCGCCCCGGGGGCGGGGACACGCATGTGCGGGCTCTGCTGCAGAAACGGGGGCTCTTCCCTCCCGTCCTGGAGCCCTCGCCCCTTCCCACCCCTCTTGCCACCGTGCGGGCACACGACACAAACGTGGGGTGCGGGCGGTGCTGCCCCAGGACCCTCCTGTCCTGTCCTTTCTCTGACCCCAACACTGTCCACACCACTGGCCAAAGCTGGTGGAAGGAAAAACACTTCAATTCCTTTTGTACCCCCGCAAACCAACCAACAGAGAGGCCGAGGCACCCCAGGCTGGGCCCTGGGTGACAGGACGGGCCCCAGTTTCCAGGTTCACCCTCCCGAGCACGAAGATGACAGGGACCAGGAGAATAACAGGATGCGCCACCAGGCCTCTGAGTCACAGGAAAAGGCCGGAGCAGCACACGCCCGCGACCGCACCCCAGCGGGCACCGCCGCGGCCTGAGCTCGCTTCCCATTCACTTTGGCGACATCAGAACAAATCGAGAGATTCAGTGTAACCAAGAGTCACAGTGGCTCTCAGAACAAAGGGACGGGTACAGTGTAACCAGTGCTTACAGGACCGGTGGGAACATTTATTCAGCAATACCGCAGAGCAGGTCGGCATCCAAAGCTCAGCTGTGACAGCTCACCTGTCGTGGGCACTTCATGAGCATTCACCTGTCCTGTTAAAAACAAATGAAGTGCACATTCGGGAGTTTTCATTTGCAGCTGCTTCTCGCCAACTACGAAAGGAGACTCGCGGGAACCAGTGTTTGTTTCCTGTTCCTGCCCCGACCCCCAGGCATGAGGCCGTGAACCGAGGCAGACGGAGGTGCTGACGGCCCGTTTGGGTGACTGAGCGTGTGGCCGGTGACACGTGACAATAGCGCTTTGGCTCCGCCGGGTGTAGCAGGAACACAGCCCAGCTGCGGCGGGTGGAAAACGCCACCGTGGCCACCATCCTCCCGGGCAGGAGGGCCGGTGTCCCGTGTGGCAGGCAGGGGCTGCGGGGGCTGAAGGCACAAGCCAGAGGCCAGAACGGGGTCCTGGCCAGGTCAGGGGGGCTCGATCGCACAGGGGTGGGCACAGCGGTCTTTGTGGGGTCATATTAGTGTCAGCAAGGAGCGGGGCTGCCGTGTACCCCGGGAATACGCACGCCCGCGCTGGGAACACACGTGTGCGTTCTGGGAATACACAGGCACACGGGACGGCGTGAGCCCCCACCCTCGCGGCTCGTGCGGGGTCGGGGGGCCGGGCGCCCCTGCATTCACCACAGACAGGGAGCCAGCACTCGTCCCCAAAACGGAAGCAGCCGGCTTCACACCCCAGGGACGGTAGACGCGTCTGAAGCCGAACACACGCGGCTTTTAAAATCTCACATTTGGAACGGGCTGGCGTCGACGATTTAAACACACGTTGAATTAACAGAATAGTCAACGTGTGCTCTTTTTGAGCGCTGCTAAATCTGATGACACCCCTGAAAGCTGATCTCGGGTTCTCCCGCTGAAGGGGGGGTCGGCTACCGAGCAAAACCAGCCCCGCGGCGGTCAGCTCAGCGCTGTTAGACGCCTGAACTTTCCATCCCACAGGAACGGATGATGAATGCTGCCACCAAATGTGTGCCCATACCTGACCCTGATCTCATCAAATCCTGCTGCCACCATCTGCTGTTTTTAATTCCTCTGCAATATTTGTGTTTGCTGCCTCGCGCGACAAAGGCGGGGGCAGGCCCTGCCCGGGGCGGGGGCGGCCGGGGCCCTGCCAGAAGGCATCTGTTGCTTGCAGGCCCGTGGCATCTGCTACCATTTCTCACTTTCCCGCACGCTGTGGGATACGGTTTCTCCCAAAGGTGGCCCTTCCATGCTCACTGTCAATGCCGTCATTGTCCGGCCCGCCGGTTCCCACGGCGCTGCCGCGGTGCCCGCCGCAGTCCCACAGGCTGTGTGGCTGGGTGATGCCATTAACCCTTTTCCTCCTCGTCAGGGGAGGCAGAGCGAGGGAGGGCGGTGGGAGAGACGGCAATCCTGGGCCGCGAGGAAGTTTACGGGCTGGTCATGACAGCCACCACCAAGCTGTCAAAATCGCGCTGGGTTTCAGAGAAACAGCTGCTTCCTGCTGCCTCACGTTTTCTGAAGCTGAAAATGCTGTAAAAGGGGCGCGTTGTCTTCTCCGGATTCTTGATGCGGCCACTCAGCACGGGGATAGAACGTGCGTGTGGGGGAGGCCGGGAGGGCTCAGTGGGTTAGGCGCTCACTTTGCAGCCCCGGGGACCGAGGATCGAATCCCGGCCCCGGCCCGTGTGGACCCACATGCTGAGCTGGGGAGTGCCCCCAGTTCAGTTCTCACCGGGGTGAGACCCCGGCCCAGTCCCTGCCCTGTGCAGCCCCCCGCCCACCTGTGGAATGAAACTATGTGGGAAAACCAATGATGTGCAACTATGGAGACTGCTCTGGGCCCTCCCCTTTCTCTCTGTCTCTGTCTCTGTCTCTCTGTCAAAAACAATAAAAATAAATCTTTAAAAAAAAAAAAAAAAAAAAAAGAACGTGCGTGTGAGCGCCGACGCCCCCGTCTGACCTTCGAGCACCTTCTGCTCACGGGGTGCAGCCTGGCAGAGTCTAGAGCTGTCACCTCCCCTTGACCTTCTGTCCGATCCCCAGCACGGCAGGGGCTTCGGCTGGGACCTTGCAGAGGTGACATCCTTACTCACGGCCCCGTCCTTCTGAGTGTGACGCTGTCCTTGGCCTGTTCCTAATCCCCACGTGGACGTGTCTTCAGGCCAAGCGGGCTGACGGGGTGGAGAGTGCACGCCCGCCGCCCACCCACGGCAGCGCCCTTCCGGAGAGTTCCGGGGAGGCCCGAGGACGCCAGTGAGCACCCCTGTCACCCTGGACGGTGCGAGCTCAGCACTCGGTGCCCCAACTTCTCTGCAGGACCCCGGCAGCGTGAGAAGCTGCTGTGACGCCAGACACCACGAGCTCCATGTCCCCGTGGGGGCTTTGTTTTCTTCCCAAAGGCCCCAAGGCCACACGCTTACACAGCGTACGATGGCCGTGCAGCCAGATTTGAAAAACTACGAACTGAGCTGAACATATTCTTGAATTAAAACAGTGTCAAGGTTCCTAAGTAATTAATTCAACATTGTCAGCCCAGTCCTGGGTGTTCCCAGTGTGCACGTAACTGCAGTCGTGCAGACGGGCACGTCTGTCAGATGGGAACCAGCAGGGCCCCCGCTCAGGGCGATGCCCGCGCAGGTGCGTGGCCCCAGCGCTGCTGTCGTAGGACATGGAGGGAACATAAGCCCCGAACGCAGGACACCCCACTGGGTTAGGTCTCGAGCTCCAACACATCTCAGCTGAGGGCGAAGAGACACCAGCTGCAGAGATGCAGCCGCAGGGCACGGGGTGGGGGTGCAGGTGTGGGGGTGCTGGGGGTACGGGTGGGGGTACAGGTGT
>PVKE010039660.1:0-14924 GCA_004027555.1 Craseonycteris thonglongyai
TCGAATCCCGGCTCCGGCCCAGGCAGGACCCACGTGCTGAACTGGGGAGTTCCCACAGTTTGGTTCTCTAACTGTCTCTGTCTCTGTCTCTCTCTCTATCTGTCAAAAAGTAAAATAGAAATAACTATGCACTGAAGACAAAAAGATAATTTCTCTCTATAAATGTGAAAAGATAAAAAAAAAAAAAAAAAAAAGAATCCTAACTCATATCATTTAAAAAATCTAGCAGGTTAACATTCTGCTAAAATGATGCATATCTGCAGCTGAATGTTGCCTTAAGAACCTGTATATGCCTCATTTTTGCCAAGAGTTTGTATAGGAAATAAGATCACACTGACATTCCAAAGATAGTTATGAAATATTCTTTTTTCCATGTCAGTAAGGTGCAATTCTGTAATAACATGCATATCTTTTGTATAACATTTTTAAGGCAGAAAAATTGATTTTAAATTCCATAATGGAATTTAATAGCCATAATTACATATTAAGAAAAAGTGATTTATTTTGTCTGGTACATTTAAAATTTTCTTTTTCATTTTGAAAGAGTAAGTTAATTTACCTACACCGAAACTCACCTGGCTTTGTGCACAGTTCTCTGACTTTTGACAACATATGCAGTTTGGGTAACCTCTGGTGCCCTGTTTTGATGTTGGAAGTCAAATATGGAGACAGTCTCCATCCTAGATTCATTAATAGCTTCAATTTATTCTTTTTTCTCATTCAGCCATTTCAACTCTTGCTTGTGTAACAGGGATTGGGAATATAGGGAAGCACAGACATGACCTTCACCTTCAAGGAGCTTTCTGTTCTGTAGAGGAGCCAGACTCCTAGAAGTGACAATGGTAAGATAACTGCTGTGAAGGATATCTGTACAGATCTCACTCTCATTATTTAACTAATATAATCTGATCTGCTTATTAGTTCTAGGTAGCTGACCAGACATACCATTTTAAATGACACAGAAAACAAAGGTATTGTCCCCTTTCAAATGGTACATATGGTCGGCCTAGTCTCACTGGGCTAAATTCAAGGTTACAGTAGGCTGACCATACATACCATTTGAAATGGAACTGTACCATTGTTTCCCATACCGCTTAAAATGATATGTCTTGTCAGCCTAATTCCAGGCCCACTGCTAAGTGTTGAAGGTGTAACTGCGGGCAAGAGAGCTGCAAACCAGGTCACAGGCCGGCCATGGAGCAATTAAGTAAGGAGAGCTGAGGGCTATGCTGGGGAAGGACAGCGATCCATGGGAGGAGCACTGGGGGCATGGACAAAGCTACATCTTACACTAGGAGCTGAGGGGAAGGCATGCTGAGAAGGCATGAAGGCTCTTGAATTCGCTGTGTGATTCCTCCAGCACAGCCCAATTTTGGAAAGGGCTGAGGAAGCCTTCACCAAGGGGTAAGGAGGTGGTTTAGTAGATTGATTTATGACTGGTTAATGATGGAGAAATGTGTGAGAGAGCATTTACACTCAAGTACAATCCAAGAAAGCTTCTGTTTTTCATGCTCCAATCAGGCATAGAAAACTGGCCGCTCTGCTGACAGAGAGTCCCTGATCCATGCATTGGCAGCGCCAGAAAAACCATTTATTAGGAGTGGGAGGACAAGAACAGGCCTGGGTGTCTGGTACCAGCCGCCCCGCCCAGCCCCTGGCTGGCCTAGCTCCAGGTGCTGACAGCTGGAGGCTGGGCCTATGATGAAGTAAACACCGGTGGGGCTCATTCCCAACCAGCCGAGGGGTGCTGAGATAAGTGGGCCTAATGGGCCGCCTTGGTTCTTTCATCAATCTCAAGGCAGGCAGACGGTGGTCAGAAGGCAGCCAGAGTGAAAAGTTCCTTGGACTGGAGTGCTTGGCTTTGTCCAGATCCATTGGCAGGGTCCTCTGCATTTTCTATCATGCTGGGTGGTGTTCATGAGCCCACAGAGGGGATAGTTATTTAAATGCTGCAAAACCTATTGGCTTGAGTTCTGTTCCTGGCTTACTCCCCATTTCTCCATTACGAATGAATGGAAATCTCCTCAAGCCAACTACTTGCCTTCATCCTCTTTTGCCCACAGCCACACCTTCACAGTCTCACCTGTGCTTCCTTGTTTTATCTACATGCTAGGTGCTTTGCAAAGCAACCTAGTTGGCTTTAGATTCAGCTAGACAGGGGGTTCTCTGCTTGGGCACCATGCACATTTTGGGCTGGATAATTCTGTGTGGTGGGGCTGTCCTGTGCATTGCAGGATGTTTAGCATTATCCCCAACCTCACCCCCTAGATGCCAGTAGCACACCCTCTAGTTAGGACAAATAAGAATGTCTTCACACATTAACGAATGTCTCATTTGCTGAGAAACACTGAGAATAGACCTGGGCTCTAATCCTGGTTCTGCCTCTAAGTCATTTAGCCCCTCTGAGTCCTGATGGCCTTGTCCACATATTCATGTTTTCTATGGCTGTTATAAGAATTAGAAAATTGTGAAATTGGTTAATTGCTGGCATGGGGTGTGTCTTCAAAGGGCAGCTATCATTACTATTTCAGTACTCTGAATTTTCCTAGATAATTTTTTGTTGTTGTAATTCCTGATGTCTGGCGACTAAAGAGTTCAAGAAGAATTGTGAAACTGACAGAAATCTCCTTGGCTCTGTGCCTGGCCACATAAAGAAGCTTGGCTTAGATTGCATTACCTAAAAGTACAGTTTGGGGTCTCTCTCCAGGAAAGCTGCCGTCTTCAAAATTCCTGTAGAATGGGATCCACGGCCCTGTGAGCTTGAAGAGATTTCGGCCTTGTTACCATCAGCTCTGGGGTTTGAACCACCTCCTTCACTTCCCATTATGAGCATGTAGGTCACTGACGGTTTCTGAAGCCAAGGTTTAAACACCCAGCTTGGGATTCAAAGATTAGGACAGATCTAAAACGATTTAGTAGTAAAGTTTTTAAATAGTTTGTAAAGAAGGAACCATTTCTTGGAATGAATTGTAAGTTTGAGAAAATGGCCTTTTAAGGTTACTGATCACGGTTAAAGGAATGTTGTCTACCCTCACCACCCCACTACATACACTCTTCTCTTTCTCTCTCAATTTGAGAATATGAACATTTTAATGAAATTCCTTTAAGAAGCATTCTTCAAAAATTGATGTTCTTCTCTTGGCTGATTTATAAGAATAGAGTAGGGCGAGAGACATAGAAAGAGGAGACATATTTTGCAGTTCATCAAAATATGAAATAATATGTCAGTCCTTCTCTCTTCTCTTCTCCCTATTTCTTTCTCTATCCCTCTTTCTCTCTCTTTTCCTCTTTCTTTTTATATTTATCATCTATCTGTCTATCTATCTATCTATCTATTATTTATCTATAGTCAAGAATGGGAAGTGGAAAGAAGAAAAAAAGAGGGAAGAAAGGAAGGAAGGAAGGAAGAAAAGAAGAAAAGGAAGAAAAGGAGGGGAGAAAGGGAAGGAAGGGAAAGAGAGAAGGGGGAAGGAAGGAGGAAGAGAGGAAGAAAAGAAAATAGAGGAAGATAGGAAGGAGGGAAAAATCCTATAAAATATTATAGTATACATTAAATGACAAATGAAGGGCACAGATAATTCTTTAGGAATTTAGGGATGATTCCAGGGCATAGGTTATTCAGAAAAAAAATTCCTTAAGATAAACACAGACAGCCATCTAAAATGTCAAGTAATGAGTAGAAACAGAGGACTTATTTTAGTTAATAACAAATATTTCTAAGAGATAAACACTCATCAGGCAATATTCTACTACACACGAATCCATTTGAATTGCTAGAATTCTCTTAGCTCCCTGCAGCATCAAGCTAATATAGGACAATAGAAACCATTGCCTCTTCATGTCTTAAACCATGTATTTTTAGAACATAAACATAGGATTCACCTGTGTAGTGAATATTCTATGTCTGAAGGAGAGACTGAGGAATATCTAGAAGAGGGGCACATCTGTCCTCCCTAAAAGCAACCGGAAAGAGTGAGACGTGCCTTTATTTACCCACACTAAGCTGGTGGCCATGACATTCTCTCAATGTAGGGCTGTAAGTTAAGTCACTACCTGCTATGTAACTGCAAGTCCTTATATTGTTTCCAAGTTTACCTCTTTTGGAGTACAGATTCATATCTGAATCCTTAAACATCACAGTTCCCACATGAAGAAAAACATCTTCAACTCCAAGTCTTCCATTTACTTATTGGCCGGCATTGTTGGTTCTTGCCCAAATATATTTTTGGGACCAACTGGATTGAAGTCTTCATTTCCATTTAGATCTAGAGTGAGGAAGACATTCCTAGATTTCAGCACATTTGAGAAAGTGCGACGATGACAGTAAGCCTGGACCCAGCAATAGGGGGCCCTGTGCAAGATAAAGACTTTGGAATTCCTTCAAACAGATACATTGTATGTATATTTGTTTAACTTTTAATTGGTAGGTAAGGAGATTGATTTTTTATTAATAAAATTGTTTACATCTTTTTCACTGCTCAAATTAAGATTATACATAGAGTATGTAAAATTATTTTTTATTTCTACTTATTTGTATTTGTCTTGGAATTTCCCCTTTCTGAGCTAATTTCTTGGGAAGCCTGTCATCTAAACTACAGATAATAAGACAACCTATTTTCAGTAAACTGCTCTCTGGTGCAATTTTGCTGGGCAGATAGCTCTTTGGAAGGAGTGGCTTTTATAGTTCCATGTGATAAGTTATCAACTTTGTGGAAGGCCAGACCTATTTATATTTTACCAGTGTCATCTGTGAGCTGATTAGCAATCTAAATAAATAGATGCCACGTTTCCAGTTTTTTCTGCCCAGTTGGCCTGCCACCAATCCCAGCTCTGACTGACAGAAGGGACACTACTTTGGGGGGTGAGGGGGGTGGTCCCAGTGCCAGTTACCCTGGGCTCCTCTCTGGCTATTCCTTGAGGGCTCATTATTTGCTCATGAGTGACTGGCTTTCCAATTGTAGTATATGTGCTGACAAAGCAAACCCTTGACTGGTTTTCCAGAGGCTTCTTTTTAGAGACCTTAAAAAATAAATTCACTGCATCTTTACTAAAAAGGAAAACATATTTAGGAAAATGATAAATACAGTTCCATTAGGACCCCATCACATCTTCCATGGTTTAAACAATTACAGTTATATGTTGCACTGTGTATCTTTCCTTTCAAATTTTATTAGTCACTCTATTCCTTTTGGGGATTACTCATCCTGCTTCCAATCTGTTCTTTCTCTGGTGGTCTACTTTATAACATGATAATTGGGACTATACGATATTGTAGAGATAGACTGACTTAAGAAACTTAGGCTGATTCTAATTTATCTTTAAAACCCTCTGCAGAGTGTTGTGAGAATAGGATGTGCCCTTGGAACATCACTTAAGTTATTCTTACATTCCTTTCAAGACCCTACACCTCTACATGATTTGTCCCCTTTTATCTCTGACTTAGTCTCTTATTTGCTTCATTCTTTCAAGGGTTCTTGCTGTTCCTTACCTTCACAAAGCTCATTTCCACCTCAAGGGTTTTTTGTTTGTTTGTTTGTTTGTTTTTTGTTTGGAAAATTGTTCCAGATTTTTTTACCTGGTTTATTCTCTCACTTCATTTAGATATCTATTCAAGTATCACTGCCTCAGAGAGGCGATTCCTAACTATTAATACTCTGCATAGCAAGTCAGCAGCTTCTCAATCATTACCAGCTTAACCTTTTCGTCTTTTATTATCATTATTTGCTGTTATAGTACATGTTTATTTATTTTTGTTGCTTACTTTCTCCATTAGAATATATGCTTACCTGCAGCAGAATTTTTATTGCTTTTTTACATACTACCATCTCTCCAGTATTGGGTCTTTAGCGTTTCAAAGAGGTAAGTTTAGGAACAATGCAAGAATTTAATACAAGGAATATAACAATTTATGAACTTAAATAGAGAAAAATTTCCTGCTACCAGTTTAGAGTAGGTAAATGTAAACAAGGGAGATTGTAGTATTTTAGAGCAAGTCGCCTGCTCTTTCTGATTGTTGGCTCGTAGTAGTAGCTTTATAATATTTATTTTTTCATAGATGATTATATGCCTCAGATTAAGAGTTGGGACTAGACAATTTCCAATGTCTTCTCTAGTTCTAAAACGTTTAAAATCCAGAAGTGTCATCAGTTAGTAAAATAGAATGATTTTTGAATTCCTATGAGAGCCTAGAACTAGGAGAATTCTGTTAATATAATCTTGACAAATGTGAAAGTTTAGGGAAGTAATAAGCTTGTTTCTCGTTTTTTTTCTTTTCCACTGGAGAGAATCAGGAAGACATAAAAAAGAATTAGTGTTTCAATAGTGGAGACTGAGTTAAATCATGGAAGGTATGCTCTATTTTTCCAAAGTGCCCTTTTGGCCAACATATAGAGAAGTTTGAGAGTTAACAGCTGTCACTAGATCCCAGGCAAAGTTGCTGAGATCGTCAAGCTTGCATTCTGCTTTCCAATGCTTTTTTTCTGAGTCCACTTTTTACCCTCTTTATTGTACTTTGGCTATTGAATTTTCTCATGCTGCCATTTGCCTTCTAAATCTGCCTCGTCCCTGACTGCTCAACAGAAATGTGTTTCTTCCTCACCCAGCTAGCGTTCCAACCCCCTGAGTTCTCATGGTAGCCCAATTGATTAAAACAACTTTTTTTTGAGTGAAGGTCTAAAGAAAACTTTTAGTTTGAAACAAACAAACAAACAAACAAACAAACAAACAAAAAAACAGGTCCAATGTCTTACCTAGTGTGTTAGGACCTGAAATACATAGAATTTGGACTGTAGTCTTACACACATCCATGTGTGTAAGACTCAGCCCCCAATTTCTCTGTAAAGTTACTCTGTGTGCTGGAAGGCAGTAAACAAAGCTTTGCTTTGGTAGAAATCCTAAGTGAGGGATCATGGCCCTTCACATGCTAAAAGCCTCATATATATATATTTATTCTAATATTCATGGGTTTGGAGGTATGATCTTTGATGTTTTTCTAGTCAGAACAAAGTAGCCAATAATGGTTTTCATACATAGGGATTTCCTAACCACTACAATTTTTATGGTTTTGTGGCACAGATTACAGAAAAACATATTCTGTGGTTTAACAACAGAGCTAAGTAGTAAGAATCCCTTAGGGTCACCTTGACACAGAGCCATTGAAAGATTTTATCCTTAATCCTGGGTGTTAGGGGGCACTGTGGGTCAGCCAAATTGACACATAAAATTAACCATTACATCCACACAGACACCCAATTGCTCTAGGGCCACTTGTTAAAAATAGTATTATTTTCCCACTGAATTACCTTTGGAACTTTGTCAAAAGTCAACAGCTATATATGTGTGGGTCTATTTTGGGGCTCTGTTCTGCTTCATTGATCTATACATTTATCCTTACACTAATGCAACTGTTTTGATTTCTGTAGTTTTGCTCTAAATCTTGAAATCAAGAAGTGTAAATCCTCCAACTTGTTTCTCCTTTCCCAAAATTATTTTGGCTTTTCTATGTTCTTTGAATTTCTATATGTGTATTTTAAAATCAGTGTGCTAATTTCTTAAAAAAATAAAATCCTGTCAAGGCTTTGTTTGGGGAGATACTTGAATGGCTCAGTGGGTTGAGCGCTCGCTTTGCAGTACCAGGGTCTGAGGATTAATGCAGGCCCTGACCCATGCAGACCCATAGGCTGAACTGGTGTGTGACCTCAGTCCAGTTCTTGCTGGGGCAAGCTTTGCATGTGGGAGGCCCCTGGTTTGGCTCCGGCCCTGGGCGCGCTTCCCACGCAGGAGGCCCCTGGCCAGGTTCCTGCGCTACACAGGCCTGCACCCATCTGTGGAGTGAAACCATATCGAAAATCAATGATAAACAACTATAGAGACTGCTCTGGGCCCTCCCCCTTCTCTCTGTCTCTCTCTGTCTGTCAAAATAAATAAATAAATAAGTAAAAATAATGATAATAATTTGATTGGGATTGTATTGAAGCTACAGATGAATTTGAGCAATTGACATCTTAACAACATTGAATTTTGACTTTTCCAATCCAAAATATTTACTTATTTCTGTTTTTTAGGTCTTCTTCAATTTCCTTAAGCAATGTTTTTTTAGTTTTCAGTATAAGTCTTACATATGTTTTATTAAATTTGTTTCTAAGTAGTCTTTGGTTTTTTATGTTATTTTAAAATTTCACTGCTAATATATAGAAATGCAATTTATTTATTTTTATTAACCTGGTACCCTGAGACCTTACAAAATTCACTTATTAGTTCTAGTAACTTATTTTGTAGATTCCTTAGGATTTTCTATGTACATAATCATGTCACCTGTAAGGCAATTTTACTACCTTTTCCCAATCTGTGGGCTTTTTATAGCTTTTCCTTGTCTTATTTTACTGGCTAGGACTTCCATTACAAATTGAATTGAAATGATGAGATTAGACATCCTTACCTTTTTTTCTAATCTTTATCTTAGAAAAGGCAGTGAATCTTTCATTGTTACCAGTATACAGAATATTAGCTATAGGCTTTTCTAAGATGCCCTTTAAGACTGTTTCCTTTTTTTCTTGTTGACTGGAAGTTTATATTCATGAATACTGTTTTGTCAAATGCTTTTACAATATCTGTTAATATAATCAGTCATATGTGTTTCTCTTTTATTGCTCTATTGTGATGCATTATATTGAATGTTTTAAAAAACGGTGAAAATCAACTTTGCATTCCTAGAATAAACCCCACTGGGTCAAGATGTATTTATTCTTTTTCTTTGCCCCGACATCTTTAGTTTGCCAGACATTTGTTAAGGATTCTTGGCTTCTATATTCACAAAGAATACTTACTTGTAGGTTTTTAAAATGTATTTATCTGGTTTTGATATAAGGGTAATAAAATGAGTTAGGAAATATTCCTTACTTCTCTATTTTCTGAGTTTCCGTAGAATTGGTATTATTGCCTTCTTAAATATGTGATAGATTTCACCAGTGAAGCTATCTTCATCTAAAGTTTTACTTAAAGTTTTTAAAATCATAAATTCAGTTTATTCATTTGATAGAGGGCTCTATTATAAATATAGGGCTATTCAGATTTTCTATTTCTTCTTGTGTCAATTTTGGTAATTTATGTCTTTCAGGGAATTTGTTCATTTTTTCTAAGTTGTCAAATTTATTGTTAAAAATTATTCATTTTCTTATCTTTTAAAATAACTGTAGAATCTATAATGATTATATGACTATTCATTACTGATATTGATTTTTTTTCTTGATTACTCTGGGGTTTATTAATTTTATAGATCTTTTCAAATAATTAGCTTATGTTTTCATAGTTTTTTCTCTATTGTTGATTTTAATTTTCATTGATTTCTGCTTTTATTTTTATTTCTTTTATTTTATTTGCCTTGAGTAGAATTGCCTTTTTTTTTTAAAGATTTATTTTATTGTTTTTGACAGAGACAGAGAGAGATAGAAACAAAGAGAGACAGAGAGAGACAGAATGAAGGGGAGGGCCCAGAGCAGTCTCCATAGTTGTATATCATCGGTCTTCAATGTGGTTTCCACACAGGTGGGCGGGGGGCTGTGCAGGGCAGGAACTGGGCCGGGGGCCTCCTGCATGGGAGGCACACCCCCTCGAGCCAGGGGCTGAACCCAGGGATGAGAACCAAACTGAGGGCCTCCTGAATGGGAAGCACACCCCAGTTTAGCATGTGGGTCCACATGGGCCGGGGCCAGGATTCAATCCTCGGTCCCCAGGGCTGCAAAGTGAGCACTTAAGCCACTGAGCCAACCTGGCTTCTCCAGAATTCGCTTTCTTTTTAGTTACTTAACATGGCAACTCACATTACTGATTTTAAACACTTCTAATATAAGCATCATAATCTAAGTTTGCCATTAACACTGTTTTAGCTACATCCCACAAATTTTAATATATTGTATTTTCACTATTGTTCATTTAAAAAATATGTTCTAATTTACTTTGTAATTTCTTCTTTGACCCAAGGATACACACACAAAAACATAAACATATAATAATATGGAATCATACTTGTATGCTACCTACTTTTCTACTTAGTAATAATACTAAGAACATCTTTCCATTAAATAATTTTATGCAGCATCATTTTTTTTTTTTTATGGTAAGGAGGTTTACTAATTCTGTGGATGGGAAGGATTTTTGGCTCCTCAGACCTCTTTTAATACTTAGAAGTAAATGCAGCATCATTTTTAATGAATGCATAATGAACACATTATGGGTATATCATACAAATTTATTTAAACTGATCCCTTATTGTTGGATAATTTGGTTGTTTCCAGTTTTTCACAGTTACAAATTATTGTGGTAAAGGTCATCATATAATTTTTGTGCAACATATATATATATATATATATATATATATATATATATATATATATATATATAGTATAACTTTCAATAAGTGGAACCTTTGGGTATTTTGGGTATGTCCTCTTTCAAGGCAGTTTCCCAATTTTATGCTTGCCTCTTGGGCCAGAAATTACATTTTTTACATGGTTGAATTAATTTATTTGACAAAATTGCTGCTTGTTTAATTTCTCTTAAGCCTTTTTATTTGTTGGTGGATGGTTTCTGCAGGAAATTTTATTGACTATCCATATTGAATCAGGTAAAGAGACCAAATATTGATATATTAATTTATTGCTTCTTCATTTATTCTTTTTTTCCCCCAGAGTTTATGTGGTCTGTGAGCTGCATCAGCCCACAGGCATGGCTTTGACATTCTTAGTGATGAAAATATTAAACCACCAACACCTAAAATTGGGGGAGTATTACATATAGCTTATGGATTTTCAGGCTCTTGGAAAATTGGGCATCTGGCAACACTTAGCCAGTATTTCTACATGATGAGAATTAGTGAGGAAGAAGTAATTACCAAAGATAGAACATGCCCTTTCCATTCTGCTGTAGTTCTCACTCAGCCAGTGTCAATTAGGAAATAGGTTAACTCTTATAGGTATTTGGGTTCACAATCTCTAATTTAGTAGCATAGAACCTATTAGAAAACTAATGTCGGTCATGTGTAGGCAAACCCTGATTTTCCATTTTAAACCATGAGATAATCAATGGTTTGGAATAGTCTCTACACAGGCATAAAAATTTCCCAGTGTCCATAACTGGTATTCTGTTATGGCTCCTTTCGACTTCCTTCTCCAAGAAATTCTAGACTCCCATTCAATAACCGATCAGATTTATACTTCCAGAAGACAATTTCACTCTTTTGAGATACAGAACAGAGACTTTCTTATGCCTTAATAAATATGAGTTTTTCTAGGCAAATATTATCTCTGGAACTATACAAACATAATATATCTATATAACGTCTCTGTGATTTTTCAGTTTTAAAGGTATATTGAAGATATAGCTCTCATCCATAGTAATTTTTAATTCAAGACACAGTTAAGTTGGGAGGGAATTCGCTGTTTATTTGCCTACCCAACTCAGCCAAAGAGAATGCCCTAAATACCAGATCAATTTCCTAATTAATTTTCTTCCTATAAATAGGTATCCTTTTTTGCTACAAGAAAGGCAAAGTCAATTTACATAATCAAGTGGTACAGAAAAGAGAGGGTGAGGAAAAGCAGAGAAAGGAGAACGATGTGTTGAAAGAAGTTATGTGAAATGAAATGCTCTGGACTCACAGCAAGTATGAGGGGGAGGGGTAGAAGACGCAAGGGGGTTTTAATAAATATTGTTACGGTCTTTGATTTTGGATCCCCTTTATGGTTTTTAAGAAACATAAGTAAAGGTTTTGAGTTATTTTGAAATTACTTTTGGCTGTGGGAAACTGTTTCTTGACTGCAACTGTGTTCTGAGACCAAACTGTGTCTACTCCAGGTTTTAAAAGTTTACACAGGCTTATAAATATGTTTTCCTTGTTTATATCCTTCTTATATGATGCTATGATATATTCATTTGCTGTTCACGAGACAGTGAGTACTGGACACCTGTTCAAACAGATTTAAGATTGTTCTTTCTGGCCAAGAGTTTTGTTGTGCGCCCTTCTTTTTTTAAAAAAATTCCAAGACCTAGACATTTGAGACATATATTTCTGTTCTCCTTTTCTGTTTATATTTCTCACTCTATGGTTTGTCTGAATTAGGGATTGCACATTAAAGGTCATAATGCTTCTGGCCCTAGGGTTTGATTTTTTAAACACATCCCAGGTCATCTGGAGTGCTAGAGTTTATTACCTAAAAAAACAAAACACAAACAAACAAAAAAAACAACAAAAAACCAACCAAACCCCTGCCAAGTGAAAGAAGGGCATGTTTGGATGAAAGTGCTTGATGTTCAAATTTTTCAGTTTGTTGACATTTTATTGCTCAATGAAATTTTTCCTACCCTTCAGGGCATTTTGCTTAATGTTTTCCCAAGAACAGTATGATGAGGCTTCAAAGCAAGCCTCAGGCTTTAGTAACAATGCTCTTGTTCCTGCTTAGATGAGTCACATGTTCAAAACCTTTTATAAATCTGAAGTTTTTCTCATAAACATGTATGCCCCCAAAATATGGCAAGCCTTGTTAACTACCCATATTAGCTAGCACAGAATACTATGGAAATAAAGCAGGTAATTCCAATGTAATAGATTTTTGTGGAGGCTGCAGGGAGGAGAGGTCTATTTAAACTAGGCTTTAGATGTACTCCACTCAGTTCATTCAATAATCTCTCTCACTAGTGATCTTGATAATGTCAGCTATTGGTATGATGCTGTAAGCATTGAATTATTACAAATACACCACCAAGATGATATATATATGACCAGAAGAAGTCTGTTTTTCATAATTTTTTATTCCATGGGTCAAGGAAAATATGAGCAATTTATTAGCTTGAAGATGGTTCTCATCTTATTGAACCACACACATACCAATACAAAAAAATTACTTTTTAAGGGGACATGTTTTAGTACTTTTATGACTAAAAAGCCAATTCCTTGGCTATACAAGGGCTGTCTGGAAAGTATTCAGCCATGCAATATGAAAAATAGAGGCACTTATGGTTGAATTTTTTTCCCCAAACAGCCATCATATTATCTGCTTTCAGAGCTGACTCTTCCCTCCTCTTTCTATATTAGTACCTGGATGGAGTACTGATCATGGTCAACTAGGTCTGTCTGAATAGGATCATTTCTGGGAAGGCAGGACCACAGAAACGACAGGCCTGAAGACAGAAATGCCTGGCATTAATGGTTGTATTAATGTAAAAACAATTACTGAGAGGGATGATGGAATCTCATTTTCTGGAAGTTTGATACACAAAGTAAATGTGTTCCTCTGTCTCGAAGGGAGTACATATGCTACTTCTAGAAGTAATGAGTGAGTGGAAGTTGGTCTCTCAGGTCTCCTCCCAGTAAACTATGCTTTTCGTCTTCATTTGTTTATTACTGAGAAGCAGAAGAAAGGTTCCCTTACCTTACGATAAGAAGATGTAATGGCAGCAGAGTTGCTAGAGTCACTTCATTGCTGATAGGTTCTGACAGGGTCGTCTTCCGGGGATTAATGTCAACCAAACCTGCAACATTTAGGAGACTGTGGGATCTGAACTTGTGTTTAGGAAAATGTTAATATGTGTTTGAAACTTCATCCAACAACTGTTCCCCAACAGTCATTGCACAATGGAGGGAATTTTCAGCCCTGGTTTTTAATTTTCTTTTCTTTTGTGGACTTAAGAATGGACCTCAATGTTATTTTAACTTAGTTTTCTTCAGGCAAGGAGATTTATTTAACTAGGTAGCCAATCAAGCAGTTCTGTTCTGAACATTTTGTATGGTGCAGGCCATGTGTTCCTGATGGTTTGTGGTGTGTCTGGAAAACAAAAAGGGGCATGCGAGAGGAAGCTCAGCCTTGTAAACATGTCTATGAGGGAACTGAAGGATAGTCAAATGAAGTATAGACACTCCTCAGTTAACGAACAAGAATAGTTTGTTCCTAAGAATAGTTTGTTAAGCAAATTGGTAGATAAGCGAGGAGTTTAAAGGCAGATGTGTTGTGGTGTGTCTGGCACAGTAGGGTATGTATTTTTCGTTAAATATCATGCTACATCACACTTAGAAATGAAATGTGTAGTCTGTGTGATTGGAAACACTCTGTATAGGGAGCACTAACCAACTGCAGGCACAAGACAAAGACTGAGAAGGGATTCCCTAGACCAGGGGTTCCCAACCTTTTTATACCCTAGGGCGCATTCTAAAATATCGGTAGGGCGGCGGGCACCAACTATTTCTAAGGATATTTATTATTGAACAAGAATAAAAAATAATAAACAAAAATAATTTTAAAATAATAAATTTATTGTACAAATTATATACACACAAGGAAACATATACAAAACGTAATACAAAGTAAATAAAAAACACACGTATAATAAAATCATTTAAAAAAACATAAAAGAAAACATAAAAAAAAAACAATCTGTCAGTGTGATCTTTGGCATTGCATTTCATTGGCCAGTGCCTCGTAATTAGGAGAGTATGACGACAACCCTGTTAACAAACAATTATTAAGATGCTCATCGGTAAGTCAAGATCTATATCGTGATTTTATTAAATTCATGTTTGAAAACAAAGATTCGCATAAATACGTTGACCTGAAAAACGATTTGATTTTATATGCCGCTTTTTTAAAAAAATGGGAACCTTTCTTTGTCGACTATGTTCCATAAGTCCTCTGATATTAAGGATTTTAGCAAAATATCGTTCTTAAGGTTCAAAATTTCTAACTCTAGTTCTTCTGCTTTCCCCTGAACAAGGTCTGCAACACATGCGGCTAGTTCTATTACATTTATTTGGCAAGTAAAAGGATTGATACAGAAGGAGACAATTGGCTCGATATTTGTAAACTGCAGAAATCTCTCTTCAAACTGTTTTTGAAGCACTTGCAGGGTCTCAATAAATAATGACACGTTTAATTCAT
>PVKE010039661.1:0-14919 GCA_004027555.1 Craseonycteris thonglongyai
CATTTATCAAAGAGTCACCAGCAGTCAACAACAAGACACTTGGTGATTCAAATGTACAGCAGTGATTCAAATGTATAAATAATTATAAATTAAATACTTACACTTTTCCAGATAGGGTTTATACTTTCCAAAGTATTGTCACACCCCTTATCTGCACTGCTATTCAGCAATAAAACCTGTGCACATAAGAGAAAAGGTAACCTAGACAAGCAGTTAGGCAAGAGAATAAAATAATGGGCATCTAGATTGGAAAATAAAACTATTTCTATTTGCAAGTGACTCTATCTTATATATAGAAAACCCTAAGGAATCAGCTAACTAAACTGTTTGAACTAATAAACTAGCTTAGCAGAATTGTAAGCTAGAGATCAATTATAAGAAATACAATTGTATTTCTATATATTATACTTGCAATAAATAATCCAAAAAGTTAATTAAAAAGAATTCAATTTACAATAGTATCAAAAATGCAAAATATTTAGGAATAAATTTAGTGAAGTGCAAAACTAATATTCTGAAAACTACAACAATATTACTTTAAAAAATTAAATGGAGAAACATTCCATTTTCATTGACTGAGACAAATAACCCATTTTTTAAGAGGACAAGCTATCTGAATAGACACTTCTCCAAAGAAGATAAACACACGGCCAACAAGCACATGAAAAGATGGTCTACATCACTAGTCATTGGTGATGTGCAAATCAAAACCAAGGTGACATACCACTTCACATCCACTAGGAAGGTCTTTAAGAAAGAAAGAAGAAAAGGCAAGTGGTGGTAAGGTTGTGCAGGGATTTCAACTTCCATACATTGCTGGTGGCCATGTAAAATGATGCAGCTCCTGTGAAAAGCAATTTGATGGTTCCTCAAAATCTTAGACAGAGAATTACCATATGACCCAGAAGTTTCACTCCTAGATATATACCTCCCAATCTTAAAACAGGTGTTCAAACAAATGTTTAAAAGGCTTTTCACAGTAACACTATTTACAATAATCAAAAGCTAGAAACAACCCAAATGTTAATCAACTAAGGAATGGATAAAAATTATGGTATATCCATACACTGAGATATTATGCAGCCATAAAAAGAATGACATTCAGATAGTACTTAATACAACATGGTCACACTTGGAAATGTTATGCTAATTTAAAGAAGCCACGCACACAATACTAAATGATTAAATTTATATAAAATGTCAAGAATAGGCAAATCAATAGAGATGGAAACTGGGTTAGTGGTTTTCAGGGGTAGGGACAGTGGGGAATGGCGGGGGACTGCTTAATGGGACAGGGTTTCTTTTGAGGGCTATGAAAATGTTCACAAAGTGATTTTGGTGATGGTTGTAGCACACCATAAATATATTTTAAAACATTGTATTGTGCACTTTAAATGGTTGAATCGCATCGTATGTGGATTCTATGGGAAGGGAAGGAAGGGCAGAGGGAGGGACTTGGGGTGCAGGAGCAGAGAAAATGAAGGAAGGGAGAAAGAGAAGTATGAAGGAAGGGAAGGAAGGGAAAGGAGTTAACATTACATTGGTCCTTGGTTGGTACCTGAGACTACGAGTAAACAGTTCCTCATACTGATAAAAATAATTCCCCAAATAAGTATGGTTTATTATACCTACACTGTGCAAATGATAAGATCTCCTTCTGTGAGTCTGGAATTTTATAATAGCTTGTGGTAAGGCAGAACCTACCTAAGTGATTAGCACTCAATAAAATCCTGAGCACTGTGTTTGCTTTCCTGGGTAGGAACATCATGCACATATTGTTTCATTTTCACTGCTGCTGGAAGGGTCTGTGTAACCACTCACAGGAGGTAGAAAAGAAAAGGAAGTCTCTATTTGGCTTCCTCCAGACTCCTTTCCTGGTTTTGTTGTTGTTGTTATTGTTGTTGTTGTTGCTATGATCTGGCTGTGGAACTTTACTATATCACTTTAATATATTTTATCTGTGAAAAAAACTATACATTGGGAAGACGGGATGGCTCAGTGGGTTAAGCGCTCACTTTGCAGCCCTGGGGACCGAGGATCGAATCCCGGCCCCAGCCCGGGTGGACACATATGTTGAACTGGGGAGTGCCCCCACTTCGGTTCTCACCGGGGTGAAGACCCTGGCCCAGTTCCTACCCTGTGCAGCCCCGCCCACCTGTGGAATGAAACTATGTGGAAAAACCAATGATGTGCAACTATGGAGACTGTCCTGGGCCCTCACCCTTCTCTCTGTCTCTGTATCTCTTTCTCTTTCTCTCTCTCTCTCTCTCTCTCTCTCTCTCTCTCTCTCTCCTCTCTCTCTCTCTCTCTCTCTCTGTCATAAACAATAAAAATCTTAAAAAAAAAAACCTATACGTTAAGCCCCATGAGTCTTTGTAGTGAATCTATGAATGTGGGAGTGGTCTTGGGGACCCCTGACACAGCAGTGACTGTGACAGTATTCAAGAGAATGACCATAACTCACTGAAATATGACTACAGTGCTAATAGGAAAAAGAAAGTGGGGGCAGGCAGGTAAAGAATGACCAAACCCTGGTGCCTGGGTGGTTATGGAGTCATACATGGTATGAATCAGCAGCTGAGTTGCTATCTTTGGTGAAACATAAAAGTTACCTATGAATTTCAAGATATTAGAGTCAACGCCAGGAGGGTTGTCTCAGTGGGTCCCTTAGATGCATGTGGCCTTACTAGCTAAGGTGAGGGGGAAAGCCCAGCCTGGGCAATGCCTTTCATTTTTCCTTTCTTTCATTTAGGGGGAGAAAGGACTCAAATATTTCCCCAAAAATAGCCTTTGGGAGGGAAAAAGTCAATAAAATGCAGTTCATCTCTTCTCCAGTTGGCAGGGGACATAATCCAGAAAATCCTGAAGTTGGGCTCTTAGTGAAGCAAAAATATTAAAGATCTGCATGGCTCTGTCCTCCACGTAGGATGAAAAAAAGGTTACCGTAAATCAGTTCACAGGACTGGAACGAAGCTTTAGATAAACCAGAGAAGAAAAAAAAAAAAAAAAAAAAAAAAAAAAAAAAAAAATGAAGCCACTCGTCTTGCTGCTGTCAGTGTTGCAACAGCTACACCAGCCCCATCTTAATTCTTTAAATTCTACATTTACTGCTAGATGTTTGGGTAGACTTGCAGTGAAATAAAAGGGAAGGGTAATTTTAACAAACAGCTTTGTATTCTGTGACTATAGCATCTGGGTACATGATACAAGTTAATGTAAAAACATATGCTTGTAATTTTATAAATGTTAAAGGGAAAACTATACACACACATACACGATTTAGTGGGATGCAACTTCCTTGCTTTTTACTGCTGTGAGTGCATTGGAATTTAAACTGAGTTTTGGAAACAAAATGATTCTCTATACGGGATGATTTTTGCCGATTTTTTGCTTATTGGAGCTTCTGGAAAAAGGGAGACAAAATAAAAAAGTAATCTTCACATGGAGCTAAACTTTTGGAGTTTTAAAAAGTCACTTTTTGTTTGCTAATGAGCTCTTATAAAATTGGGTATCTGACCCTTAGTGACTGTCTTCTTAACTGATGTGCATATTTTAGAGTGGGTTCATTTGAACCCTGAGATTGACAAGATAAAAGTAAGGCTTAGAGAAGCCTTATTTTGGCATTTAGACTTGAAACAAATTCTGGCCCTACTGCATCTAGGCTTTGCTGCTCCTGAAGAAAAGCCACTGGCATTTTGGAATCCTGAATTCTCAGATTGTAATTTCCTTTACCTGACTCTAAAATGAAACCTTTTCCTGTTTGCTGCGGGCTGTTTTCAGCAAAGCAAGATCTATGCTGAACTGAAAGCAGGCATGGGTTCATTGAACATCACCCAGACTTTTGGACCCTTACAGATTTAGGACACCCCTCTGTGAGCCCACAAATGGTGTCATTATGGATACTGATTAGATTGTTCAGGTCACTTGCAAATAAATGCCCATGCGAAGGCCCTGTTCTCTATGGGGCCATGTGAAATCGACCTGTTCATAGGCTCTATATTTCTGACGTAGGTTAACTGCATTTCTAAATTTTGATTCCTGAGCAGGCTGCAAGTCAGGGCAGGACACATCACCAGAACAGTGACCTTGCACCCACTTCTGACAGGGACTCTCATGGCTAGCTCAAGGAGACCCCATGCTATTAACTTGTGTTCTTTGGTTTTCTGGATTAATTGCAGTTTGCAACAATGGAATGATAGCCTATTGCTACTTCCCTCACCATTCTCTTACTACATATAACTTAGTAAGACAATTTAATGATTCAATGCAGCTGCCTCCCAAAGTGGATTGATCTTTTCTTTGCTGCCTACTGGGTAGTCAGGACACAATCAATGAGAGGGTGAGGGTTAGATAAACTCATTTTGAAAACCAAAATTAAAATTTCAAGATTTTTATTCCAACCATTTTCTAAACATGGTGTGTCATTCTAGTTAAATTGCATAATTTTTTTCCTATAAAAATTATTTTGTCTTTCTTGTATACAACTCTTGCAGATGAAAAATCTGTGTGAAATTTTGGGATGATCAAGCAAAAGTTAAGTTATGGATACTGAATGAAAAAACACTGATTTTATAACAACAAAGAAAAAGCAAAGCACAGGTGAGGGGAACAGGGCACTAATAATAATGGTTTTTCAAAACTGCTTCTAAAAGCTTTCCCTTCTACACAAAGAAAAAGGCTATGCTTTCATTCCAAACTGCTACAATTCTTTGAATTCAAACGGACTCTAGAGCCTACTGCTCACAACAAACAATGTGGAAGGTGCAGAGTGTGAGACAGACAGAGACAGCTCATGCACTTACCACTCATAGCTCCTCCACACGTGGACCATGCACATGAAGCAGATACACTGTTGCACTGAACAAGAAAAACTATTGTGAACTGACATCCTGTCAGGAAGTCCCTCTGACACCAATTACTGAACTAACAACCCTAATATAGAAGGCCCCACAGTAGGAGGCCACCATGGGGCTTTATTTGTACTGCCTGACTCATGTATGTCCTTCGTGGACAATATGTATTTATTTTAAACATATATTAGAATAAATATGGAGAATACCAGCTGAAAAAATGTAAAACTCAGACCTCTGCTAAGAAGGTGATTTTTTATGGTGGTATTCTACAGACTGCCTTTCCTTCTCGGAATCATAATAATAGACCCAAGTTCCCCCTGTAATGATTCTCTTTGAAAAGTCTTCGTCTTATTTTTCAAAAATTTCAAAAAATTTGGAGGAACTTTTCCCACTGTTAAGAATTCAATAACAGCACACTGTTTGAACACTCTTCCATCTTGATGTGCATTAAGTGAAAAATGTAAGTCTATGTGTGTGCAAAGTCAAGAACGATGGAGGGGAGATGCCTAGTGTGATTACACATAACTGGTTATAAACAGATGTGTCTAATGTAACAAAAACTATTACACTGGAGGCAAAATTTATCAGCCTAGCCTCATATGTTATGATGGTCACTTGTGTGGATTTCAATCTTTTACTATCGTAAACAATGTTGGTAGGAATAACCTAGAATATACCTCATTTCGCAGGTGTACAAAGTAGTGAGGTAAATTTCCAGAAGTGAGATTATTGTACAAAAATCATTTGAAATTTGATTGATGATTTTGACTGGATTTAGCGAGGCAGACTAAAGCATGGAAGATGGCAAGCACTGACTAAAAAGAGAACAAGAGAAGACAAGGTGGTGCCTGCCAGAGTAGTTAGGTCCATGCACAAACTCTTTGAGAACAATTTCGCAGTCTGCCGTATTGCTGAGATCTTGTGGATGTGAGCCTCATTGGTCTTCAGAGCCAGATGTTTGTGGGAGCTCACCTCTCAGATAATGGTCTTAAAGGTTGGGATATGTGATGTGGGACGTAAACCCTTTGCTCCTCACGGAGAATCTTGGGATTTTGAGTTCCCTCTCAATAGTGGGTAACTGTGCTGGGGATGAGGTTTATGGCAACAGTGGTGTGTCTTAACCTCTACTACCACTAAAGGTGGGCTTTTTTTTTTTTTCTCTGTTGGACCTGGTAGAAGTTGCTTGGCTTCTCTTTGGGTCTTTTTCAGAGGGAATTGCTTCACATGTATTAATATCTGTAAATTCACTGTGGCCATGAGAGAAACTGAGTTCTGAATCTTTCTACATTGCTATCTTTAACCATCCTCCCCCTTTTAAAAAGATGCATAAATTCATTAAAATTTTGAATATAGTTAACTTATTGAAGTCAGAGACTGAATACTTAAAGTATTAACTCTTGAAACCTAGAAGCTCTGAGAAGTAGGTTTCAAAGGATTTAGCCTCCTCTTATAACTACATCAAAATTGTAACTAAACTACAAAACAACCATCACTGAGAATGCCTGAGGTCTAGCTGAACAGAGGCCCTATAACCAAGGATATGCAGAGGAAACCAACTGGCAGAAGGGGTAGAGATGTGGAACATGATGGTTCCACAACCGTGTGTAGTTGTTAAGTATCAAGAAGGATATCTCAGCTGTAGAGAGCCCCTGTGAGGAGTGAGGGGTCCCATTTCCACACGGACTCTCCAGCATGGAGAACCAGTGGTGGGAAAAGAAGCACCCACAACTTTTGGCCATGAAAATCAGAAGAGATTGTGGCTCAGTGAGACACAAGGCTGCTGGAATCCCGGGCATTCCTTCAGAAGGGCCCACTCACAAACCTACTCACTGACAGACTCACTCACATTGAGCTCCAGCACAAAGGAAGTGGCTTGAAAGGTGCCAGGGACATAAAGGGAGGACCTGAATTATCTGGCTTCAGGACAAGAGCTGGAGAGGCAGTTTTCTCCTATAGACAGAAGTGCTGGCCAAAGCCATGATTCAGTTGTTGAGCTCTCCCCCACTCAGGGTGTAGACATAGGCATACATCATATCTGAGTCTCCATCAACATGGCTAACACTACTAACCCCACCCTGGATGATTCCTGAGATCTTGCCTCACCCAACTTGCAGGCTCACCCAAGAGGCTTTCAGTGGCTTTTCCATATGAAGGGCCTGTCTTGGCTCATGCTTCAGACTTTTAAAAAAATCTGTCAAGTGCACAAACCCCTACCAAGTGACATCTGGCCTCACCATGTGTCTTACACCTTGATAAGCATCCCCAAGGCCAGCACTAGTGTAAACTGGCCTCACTTCTGAGCTTCGCCTCTCCCAGATGCCTCCAAACTCAGCACCAGTGGCAAACATCTGCAGCTCACTTTGTAGCTCAGACCAAGTGGCCCCAGACAGGGCACAGACAGCAGCTAAATTTGTCCTGCACCACAGCCCCTTCCAACAGCCCCAGAACTGACATGCCTGGTGACCAGCTTCAGACTATACCAGAGCACCACCCAATCAACCCCAGAAAGGACACACCCGAAGATCAGGCTGGGCAGGCACCAGAGCCCCACTACATCAAATCCTGCTCCATAGGGTCAGTCCCTGCTCCACAGCTCCTACACTGTAGTCACAGCCAGTCTTCGCAACCAGCCAACTGAGGACCAGTTCCTCCCACTGATGTGGCAACAGCAATCAAGGCTCACTTGCAACAGGAGGACACAAACAACGTACACAGGTAACACACTTGCAGCACCTGGATCAGGTAACCAGGAAGACTGTGCCATTGGGCCCCATAGGACCCCTACTACATAAGGCTACTCTCCCATGACTGGGTTACATAGTAAATCTACCGAATACATATAAACAAATAGAGGAAGGCAGCCAAAATGGGAAGTAAAAAAAAGAAAGAAAAACAAACAAATAAACATTCCCAAATGAAAGAACAGAAGAAAGCTCTGGGTGTGTGTGTGTGGGGGGGGGGGGGGGTGGAAGGGTGGAAGAATTCTTTATGAAAGGTTTTAATGTGATACTCTTTGTTAAACTGGGACTTGGAGCATTTTTGGAATCATTTCACCACTGACACATTGCCTTGGTCAATGAGCAGTAAATCACAGACAGATGAGACACTGGTATTCGCTCTCATCCACATGTAGCAGATAGCACCATGTTTCCTATATAGTTGTAGGCTTTTCCTACAATTATATGGAGCAATAAGCTTTTAGAGTCCCCACTTACCCTACTCAAAGGTGAGCCATTCATGCCTTTGTCCTAACATCTGAGTACTTGTTAGGTTAAAAAAAATAAAAAAGCACTAGCAGAATCATCCCCACAGGACTCCCGTATGAATGAATGTAGGTGAAAATGTCTCAGAAGGTGGTCTGTACTCTTCTGTTCTTTCGCATCTCAAATCTTCACTCGGCTGATCACAATTAGGCAGGTAGAAATGGCTTAAAAATCTTAGAACTCAAGATAATTTAGTCCAGAAATAAATTAAGATTGTTGCTATGTAAAGCATGACAGAAGAGCCCGGACTAACGCTCTTCCAAAAAGACGGCAGTGAAGGTGTGAAGAAGAGACAAAAGCCATCCCAGCGGCTGTATGCCTCCAGCCAGGTGTGGTGCAACCCTGTGAATCAAGCATATACCAACCGGCACAAGGAGCTGGCAGTACAAGCCAATGTTGGCCTCTCATTCTTTCAGTTGCAGCCTGGAGCCTAGAAGAGACATTGGTCCTGGCGGAGGTCTCCTTAGCCCCATCCCTGCAAGGTTCAGGAGCGCCACCGTATGGTCCCAGCTGAGGAGCCAAGACGGTTGGCAGGTATGTACTGCACAATTCACGCCACCAGCTTGATGCGGTCTCCCAGAAACTCGGTAGCAGAACAAAAAAGGCTGGTGGAGCCTCTGTCCGTGGGTGGACACTGAACACAGAGCAGTGGTCGCACGCGTGGATGGTGGACTCAGACGGCACACGCACAGATGGCGGAATGACCGATGGTGCGCGCACACAAGGCGCGCGCGCACGTGACGCACGCACACGTGGAGCACGTACACATGGTGCACCATGGCGCACACACATGGCCCGTGCACACATCACGGTTTGCGTAGCTCTCTTGTGCTTGCTCCAGGTAGTTGGTCAGCAGCTGCACGCTTTCTCAATAGCCTTGGACTGGCTACTCTTATTTGTTTAATTTCTTTATATGAGCTTTAGAATCGACTTCCTGGTCCCAAGGTGAAAAAAAGAACTCTTGGTATTTTAATTGGGATAGCAACACAGTTTAAACTGGGTTAGTGGAAATTCTGACGTTGATTCATTTCAACAACATGTCTTTCGTTTTGTGTGTGTGTAAATTTATGTCTTTTAGGATTGTTTGAAAATGAATTTTTTCAGAAACTTTTAGTCTGTTCCATTTTCTTAGGTAAGTTATCTTTGTGTATTTGTAAATTAGATTATCCTTCCATTTCATGCATTCTATTATAACTAGTTTTTATTTGTATATATGTTCCTTTATTTATATTACTGTTTATGATAGTCATCTAATACATCATCTCTGGATTTTTTTTTCATGTATAAAAACAGAAAGGTTTTTTTTTTTTTCTTGAATATCTCCGATTTTCTTTACTAGTTGGAATTAGTTATGTTGTCTAATAACTTTAGTACAATGTTCAGTAAGGATGTTGACAGTAAACGTCCAGGTCTTAGTGTTCAGGGAAAACGTCTTCAGTGTGTCCTCATTAAAGATGAAGTTTGCCTTCTTAACTGTGGCCATACAAATTTACAGTAAGGAAATAACCATCAATTCCTATTTTATGGAGTGTTCTGTTTGAAAAAATTCAGGAAAGATACTGAATTTTGTCGTGTCTTTTCATCTTCCATGGAAATTATTATGTATACTTATCTCTCTTTAAATTTATTGGTATGATGAATTACATTAAAAGATTTTCCTCATCTTGTTTTTATTTTTAACATTTGGAGCTATCTTTTCAGTCTGCTTTATTGGTATATAATAGTTAAAGCTCTGAATTTTCTCTACTCTCTACTTTAGTTGTATTGCATAGATTATTAAATATAGTGTTTTTGCTTTCCCTATTTTCTTGAGATTTTTATATCTTCTGTTTGCATTCCTCTTCTGACCTACGGATTATTTGAAAGAGAACTGTGTATATCAATGTATACAAGGAACGGCAGTCTTGTTTTCTCACTTTGTTTTTAATTCTTAATTTTATGGTATCTTAATAGTAAACTGGCTCCATTTGTTTCTGTTAAGAATTTATTCATGTCATCTTTATGAAAAAAATACAGGACCAATTTTTCTGAAGCATCTATGGGTAATTGAAAAAATAATATATTGTTTGTGCATCATTGTGAGGATCCCTTATATTCCCATTCTTCCCTGCAACTCCTGTTTTGTCTTGTTATGGGGTCTACTATATGGCTCTGCTGGTTTCAGCTGTTTTTTGTTTGTTTGTTTGTTTGTTTTGTAGAATTTACTTATTACATTATTGAACTGCTGAGATGAGTAAATAGCCATCAAATTTACTTTATTTATTATGTTGTGTCTGTGTATTGTATCCTTACTTATTTTATCTTTATTTGGTGTCTTGGACTTAATCTAGATGACTTAAGGTTTGTTTTTTTATATATTAGAGTATTTCTGTTATATTTGTAGTCCTTCTTTGCTTTAAACTGTATAGTTACTGATAATTTTTGAGATCTGCCACCTTGTGGACCCCTTGCATTCCCATTCTTCCTTGCAACTCCTGTTTTGTCTTGTTATAGGGCTTTCTATATGGTCTGTTGGTGTTAGCTTGTTTTTGTAGAATTTACATGTTCTTTGAACTTTGCAGTTTTCCTCTGTCTCCTAGATTCACTGAAAATATAGTTTACAGGTATTTTCCCCATTCTATTTTTTTTTTCTTTGTCTTGTTTCAAGAAGATGGGGAGGGGAGGGATTTATAAATAAGATACCATATTTTTCTGTAAGAATTTTATATCTTACCATTACCATTTAACTGATTGGAAAATTAAGTTTCAGATAAATTAATAAGTTGCCCAATAGTACATAGCTAGTATGTGCCTCTATGAATTTGTTCTTCTGTGGACTATGACCTTGGCTAGTGTTTAGTGTGATTAATCCTTTTTACCTTATGGCTTTCCACAAAGACTACTCCTACACTACTCAGTTTTAAGGTAGGCTTGGAATATATACCTTCTTGGTTTTGAGGAAAGACTTTGAGCTCTTTAATCTACCTGCCCTTTTTTGGACACTGGGAATCCCCTCTGAGGTACTTTATGGTACATTTAATATTTGCCCCTGTGGCTTCAACTTCACCTGACTTGGGCTAAATAAAATTATAGTTACTTTGTGAATTGTACTTCGTACATTTTAGAAATTTCTTCTTTCCTCGTGTTTTTCCTGATGAAGTACACTACTCAGCTTCCCTAATGTACCTGCTTATCAAGCTAGTTTTTTCTCTAGATAATGCTGAGATGGTAGCCAGGCAACAGAAAATGATAGGGCCTAGTGTGTTAATCCAGCTGGGGATTATGGAAAACAAAACAAAAAATCCCTGCAGGAAGCCAAAGGTGAATTGCTCTCTGAAAATTTGTTCTGCACTCAGGAACTGAACTGAACTGTATTTTAACTATTAGAAGACTGGTAATTTCAGTGATAAAGGAAGCTAATATCTTTTAATTACAGGTACTAAGGTCAGCAGTGCACAGAAAATGCATGTTGCAGAAGATCCAACAATAGATTAAGACATTAAAAAGTTCTGATGGAGATGAAAAAGGTTGTTCTAATTCTCTATTTATGAGTCCAAGTATGTTTAGTTAAATGCAAAACGGAAGGCCATCTGAAAAGGACTGCTTTTTGAAATCTATTTGAATGAAATCAAAGAACTGTCAGAGCACTTCCCATCACCTGGTATCTAGATTAGTCTTTTGTTTTGTTTTTTTGTTTGTTTGTTTTTTAAAGATTTATTTTATTGATTTTTGACAGAGAGAAACAGAGACAGAGAAAGACAGAGAGAAGGGGGAGGGCCCAGAGCAGTCTCCATAGTTGACAGCATTAGTTTTTCCATATAGTTTCACTCCACAGGCGGGCACAGGGCTGTGCAGGGCAGGAACTGGGCCGGGAGCCTCCCACATAGGTCCCAGCAAGAACTGAACTGGGGCACACCCAAGTTCATCATGTGGGTCCGCATGAGCCAGGGCCGGGATTCGATCCTCGGTCCCCGGGGCTTCAAAGTGAGCGCTTAACCCGCTGAGCCATCCCAGCTTTCCCTAGATTATTCTTTTGGACAATGAAGTATATTAGATCTGTCTCACTCTAAGAGTCCAAGGCAGAGTATTTCTAGATATTGTTCTAATAATTAGCCAAGAGTGTAATATGGAAACTGACTCAATTCAGTATATCAAAGATTGATGAATATACATCCCATAAAATTGTTTAAAAATATCTTTTGCCAAAAATGTGAAAACCATATCTGTTTCAAGATCACAATGCCAAATAAAAAGTTAGTGTAGACACTCCCTTTGATTTTAAATTACAATATGGTTCTCTCACAGAGATATGTCCATTTCTTGCTGCAAAGGCAAGTGTCAAAAGCATTTTGGGAAATAATTTAGACAAATTAGGAATTAGAATCTCAGGAATATGTAATTTTAGAAAAGACCTTCAAAGCCAGAGTTGTCAGCCTGTTTTTTAGGACATGTTCCAGGAAAATAAGAGTGTATAAAGTCAAGCTGGAGTAATTTTATATTAAAATTAAAAAATATATTTTTCTCATTTTGGAGGAATGGGGCAAGGTAGGGAATGAGTAGAACTTGTGAATAGTTGATAAATTGAGGGGTCTTCAATCTTTCCTATATTCACTGAGCAACAGGAGTAGACTTAGTTTTATCAAGTACCAAAAGAAAGTGAAGTCTACTTTGTGAATACCGTAATGCAACTGCAAAGCAATGCAGTAAATCAGATGAATTCATGCTATTTTTGCTGGGGAGGATGTCTTCACAGACTCATGATTGAAAATGTGGTTACTGATGCTCAAGGGATTATTGTTCTTTATTGAGGATATTCTAAATAAGGTTCTTCAGTGTGACATTTCTGTTTCCTCCAGGAAATCCTGCTTTCTTTTTTGATGGCATATTTCATTACTATCCTTATCATTAGCTTAGCAGGGAATGTATTTGTTAGAATACTTCCAGATGTCCTTCATTATTTTAGTCATATATGACATTTATTATGTTGAGTGTAAGTGTTTATTATAAGGAATTTTCTTACTCAGTTATAGAGGCTGAGAAGTTCAGACCCATGAAAGCCAAGTTTGAATCCAAAGGCATAAGAAACAGTAGAGCTGATAGTATAAATTTCAATCCAAGTTCAAATCCAAAGGCAGAAGAAGTTCAAAATTCTACCTGAAAGATAGGCAGAGAATTCTTTCTTACTCAGACTTTTATTATATTCATACCTTCAGTGGAATGGATGAGGCTTGCCTACATTGGGGAAGGGCAATCTGCTTTAATTTCATTCAGAAACACAAGCACAGACATACCTAGAAATAATGTTTACCCAAATATCTGGATACCTTGTGACCCACTTAAATTGACACATGAAATAACAAAGTATAAAAGCACAAAGTATAAAAGCACCCTAAAATATCACAAAGTATAAAATATCACAAAGTATAAAAGCACCCTAAAATATCAGTTGATATTAATGTAGTATAACCTAGGTTAACATTCTTTTTCTGTCTCCAATAAACATTTTTTTTTAATTTTTTAAAAATTTTTTAAATTGTTTTTGACAGAGAGAGAGGGAGTGAGAGATACAGAGACACAGAGAGAACAGAACTGGGGGAACTTCCCAGTTCAGCATATGTGTCTACACGGGCCAGGGCTGGGATTCGATATTTGGTTCCCAGTGCTGCAAAGTGAGCGCTTAACCCACTGAGCCATCCCGGCTTCCCCATAAACATTATTTTTATGTCTGTGAGTCCTATAGGTAAATTTTTGCTCCCAGATCAGCCTTTGCTAAGGCATTAAGATTTTGAAATATTTTTAAGGTGTCAGACTACATATATATATGTCCATCCATGCAGTGTTATATCTGCTTTGCTTGTTTGAAATTATTGCAATATTAATATTAATATTAGAACAATCCCCAGAACTGATTATAGAGTCTTTTTGAGCAAGCCAGCCTGATTACTAATACTCTACAAGGTATCTGGTAAAGTCACTAAACTTTCCTAATGATCCCAAATATTATGGCCATTTTTTTTTTTTGTCAATATGAGTTGCAAGTATAGTTTTTGTAGAAATCATGGGTGATTTATTATAAGAAATAGAAAATAGGAAGTCACTATATTCACAAACAGAAAGTTCTGCCTAGATTCTCTGAAGTACTTTATCATTGACATGCAGAATATTCTATTAATAGATACGTTAGAAGTTTTTTTACTCTAAAGTTTTATTATGGAACTTTTAAATTTTTTCTTTATTTTTATTTTCTTTTGTGTTTATTCCAGTTGTATTATTTATTAAGACTTTTCTGCTTATAGAAGATACAACCAACTTTTCTAATCTCATTAAGAAGAAAAATGAATCAAACTTGAACAGTAAGCCAAATCATGTAGAAGAGATATAGCTAGGCCATTTACAAATGGGTAAAGGCTAAGTATGCTCAAGGTAATAGAGATTTTTAAAAATCTACTAAGAAATATTGAAAATGTTCTTTTTCAAAGTCAGTTTCATGAGATTTTTAAGTTACCAAATATATTACTGCTAATATTCTATTTAAGCTGGAAACAAAAAGAATTGTAGTGTATTAAGAGTCACCAGAGGACAAAGAAACAGATTGTGAGTAATTGGTTAGAAGGATTTTAGTTTAGTTTTTTGTGAAAGTAGCATAACCACCAACTGTGTTATGAATAGTGTCATCTTTTATTAATCAGTTAAGATTTTTCCCATTACAGGCATATCCCCATCTGTCTTAGTCAGTTCAGGTTTCTATAACAAATTACCACAAACTGGGTGGCTTAGACAACAAACATTTATTTCTCACAGATCTGGAGCTTGGGAATTCAGTT
>PVKE010039662.1:0-14919 GCA_004027555.1 Craseonycteris thonglongyai
TAATATTTTGAAGATTGGGCTCCACTCCCTCCTGGCTTGCAGAGTTTCTGCTGAGAAGTCTGGTGACAGCCTGATAGGTTTTCCTTTGAAAGTTATGTTTTGTTTTTCCCTGGCAGCTTTGAGGATTTTTTCTTTGTCATTGATTTTTGTCATCTTCAGAACAATGTGCCTTGGAGAAGATCTGCTAGGGTCTAGGAAGATAGGGCTTCTGATTTCCTCTTGGATTTGGGGCTGTAATTCCTTCCACAGGTTAGGGAAATTTTCATCCACTATTTGTTTTAGTAGACTCTGAGATTTCATCTCGCTTCCTTCTGGTACCCCTATTATTCTAATATTGTTCTTTCTGATGGAGTCAGAAAGTTCTTGTAGGGGTCTTTCATTTCTCTTGATTTTCCTTTCCCTTTCTTCTTCCCTCTGTGACATTTCCATGTTTGTATCTTCAATTTCACTCATCCTTTCCTCTAGCTGGTCAGCCCTGTTTCCTATGCTGGTCAGTTCTTTTTTGAGCTCTCCCATGATGCCTTTCATTTCAAGGAGTTCCTTTTGGTTCTCACCGGCGTGATTCTCCCATATGGCTCCCACCCTGGGCATGTTTCCCATGTAGGAGGCCCCCAGCATGGGTGTGCCTCCCATGTGGGAAGCACCCCACACCCCTGGCCTGGTTCCTGCCCTGCACAGACCCACACCCACCTGTGGAATGAAACTGTTGAAAAATTGATGACATATGGCTGTGGAGAGTGCTCTGGGCCCTCCCGCTTCTCTCTGTCTCTCTGTCACTCTCTATCAAAAACGATAAAAATAAATACCATATTTTTTGCTCCATTAGATGCACTTTTCCCCCCAAAAAAAGTGGAGGGAAAAGTGTGTGCGTCTTATGGAGCGAATACTGCAAACAAGAGTGCACGTTGGGGACCTTAATGATGCAGTGGGGAAGCCTGCAGCCAGATCAGAAAGCAGGGACTGCATGGAAGGAGAGCAGATCCAGGCAGGAAACTTGCGTCTTATGGGGCAAAAAATATGGTATTTAAAAAATATATTATGCTAAGAATTCATGTATTTATTTGAAAAAAAAAGAAAGGAAAATTGTACTTCATTAGTTTCAACATAGTTTTGACATAGTTTCATTCCACAGGTGGATGTGGACGCTTCCTGGTGAACTGAAAGATGTTCTTTATGAGGCTGTAAAAGTTATAAATTTTATAGCCACTAACATGAAACTTCAGATTGTTTAAAGTGTTCTGTGAAGAAATGAACAGCATTCAAATCACATTACTTTTGTATAGAGGTAAGGTGGCTATCTTGACTCAAAGTACTTACATGAATGTTTGAACTTAGACATGAAGTCCAGGTATTTTTTAAAGATCTATTTTTATTGTTTTTTGACAGAGAGAGAGACAGAAAGAATGGGGAGGGCCCAGAGCAGTCTCCATAGCTGACAGCATTAGTTTTCCATATCGTTTCACTCCACAGGTGGGCGCGGGGCTGCACAGAGCAGGAACTGGGCTGGGAGCCTCCCGCATAGGCCCCGGCAAGAAATGAACTGGGGGGACACCCCAGTTCAGCATGTGGGTCTGCCTGAGCTGGGGCCAGGATTTGATCCTCGGTCTCCGGGGCTGCAAAGCGAGTGCTTAACCCACGGAGCCGTCCCAGCTTCCCCCAGTTATTTTCTGAAGACAATTTTCCTCTTGCTCTGAAGTTTCAGGACAGTGATAGGCTTCAAAGCCTTGCATATGTATATTTTCCTAGAAATAAACAAACTCAATGTGGGACTGACAAACTTGACTCAGTGATTTTGAAACTGCACAACTTATCTGAGAATGACTTGGTCCTATCTAAAAACGTGAAAGAGAATATTGTAAGTCACTTGGAAAGTATTAAAGTGTCTTTTCATAAGAACTTCCCTCAATGTGGAAAAGAAAACAACTGGACTGCAGATCTCTTCAATGAAAAATTCTTCAAAGAAGCTAAACTATCCATCAATGAAAAAGAACAGTGAATCGAACCTTCCAACTAATTCTTCGTTAACTTCTGATTTTAAAAGAAAATATCTTACTGGTTTCTGGGTGGATGTCAGTGAAAAATAAGAATAGCTCAGTGAGAAAGTGCTCAAATACCTATTGCCATTTACTAATACTGAGCTAGTGGAGAACTTTTTCTTCTTTTTTGTTTTTTTAAATATTTATTTTTATTGTTTTTGACAGAGACAGAGACAGAGACAGAGAGAAGGGGGAGGGCCCAGAACAGTCTCCATAGTTGCACATTATTCGTTTTTCCACATAGTTTCATTCCACAAGTGGGAGTGGGGCCACACAGGGCAGGAACTGGGCCAGGGTCTTCACCCCAGTAAGAACCGAACTGGGGGCACTCCCCAGTTCAGCACATGGGTCCACACGGGCCAGGGTCGGGATTCGATCCTCGGTCCCCGGGGCTGCAAAGTGAGCACTTAACCCACTGAGCCATCCCAGCTTCCCCAAACTTTTTCTTCTTATACCTTCACAAAAAATATGTAGTGCAACAAACTTAATGCAAGTCCAGATGTAAGACAGACAGTATCTTCCATCTTTGAAGCTTGATTTCAAGAAACTAAATGCATCAAAGTAAGCTCAACGGTCTAACAATGTTTCAATCAGCTAGTGATCTGCAAAGAAATTACACTGTTCAGATAACAATAATTTAAAATTTGTGAAATACTTTATTATCAATATTTGACTTACAAATATTGTCAAATAAAATATATAGTTTGTACTTTTAGTATAGTAATTCTTCGTTCCTAACATCACATTTCCACTATTTTACATTAATAGGCACTGAACAAAGGTGTCAGTATTTAAAAACAGGTGTTTTAAAAACAAGGGGTATACTTTATAGAAATGGGTTTAAAAAGGTATATAAGTGGAAAAAGGTTGGGAACCATTGGTCTAGGCCCATATGTGTGTGCTTAGTTTCTAACAAAATAGAAAAAAGATTACAAAGATATAAAGAAAATATTTCTGTACAGCTTAATGTGTTTTAAGCCGTTATAAGAGTTGAAAATTAAAAAAATCGAAGCTTACAATAAGCTAAAGTTAACTTAGTATTAAGAAAAACTGTAAATGAAGTCAGTGTAGCATGAGTGTGCAGTGTTTGTAGTCTACAGTGGTGTCATGTCCCAGGCCTTCAGTCACTCACCGCTCACTCAAGAACTCACTCAATGCACCTTACAGTCTGAAAGTTCTATTGTGGTAAGTGCCCTCTACAGGTGTACTTTTTCTTTTATACTGTACTTTTTAGTAATATTTAGATACACAAATGCCATTGTGTTAAATTGCTTACAGTTTTCAGTACAGTAACATATTGTACAGATTTGTATCCCAGGATTAATAGGCAATAGCATATAGGTTTAGGTGTATGAGGCTGTAGGCTCTACCATCTAGGTTTGTGTAAGCACAATCTATGATGCTCATACAAATAAAATCAACTCTGATGCAGTTCACACAGTGTATCTGTAGTTAAGCAGCACATTTTTGTCATGTCTGTTAGCATGTGATGACTTAGAAAACAGTTAATAGTTCCATGGAATAGCACTCTTTTGACAAAAAATTGCACACATATTTTTAATCAGATATAATCAAACACAACTGAAAACACATTACAGGAATATATTCAGGTACATTTCAGTCTTCCTAAACTGAAGGTGATTTTTCTCAATTGAATGAACTGGGCCAAAGAAGCCAGTGTACAATGTAGTAAACAAACTCCCTTGTGGTCCTTTTTCACTGCACCATTGTAGATGTCATGGTAAAGTAGGAAAACATACTCACTAGAAGTGTTAAGAACTTACGATGTTTCCTACACAAATTAGACCTTATCCATATATAATCAAGAGAAGAGGGGAATCAGACAATGTTCCCAAGCAGGATAGTTTGAATTAGTTTCCTGGTGGAGACAAGAGGGCTTATAGACAACTCCCAACTCTGATGAATTTTTGGTGGGGATCTTGTGAAGACATCAGAAGAAATCTATACCTTTTAAAAATAAATATCTAGCAGATGGTGGTGGTTTGGAGGATACTTTTGACTGGAAATGCAAAGAATGAAGAGGGTTGGAAGATGGTGTCCTCAAAGCCCCTATGTATCTCTCTCCCCTTGTCTGGTGGTGGTTCTAAATCTGACTAACGCCTTCCTACCTTCTGCCTTCCAAATCACATGCAGGTGAGGCTATTGGTGAATTCTAACATGGCACCATGAAGGGGTGGATTCTGGAAAATCTAGTTCCTAAAATTACTCCCAAGGGAGTATCTCCAGTTCTAGATTTTGTTGCCTTTTCACAGGGCTCTACTTAAACCAAAGTTTATACACCAAATATCAGGCAGAAAAAAATGCAAAGGCCCAAAATATGAAAACAATGACTTAGAACTATACTTTCATAATTTTGCCATACAAATCAACCATTCTCATTGTTTATAAGTATGGAAATGGGAAAAGGCTACTTTTTATCTATCATCTAAAGCAGCTTTGTCAGCAGGAGAGGCAGAATATATATATAATAAACTAGGGATTTGCAGGAACTGCCACAAGGCCAGTAGGAAATCCCAACAAATACCACCCTGTCATTTTTCAATGGCACAGTAACACACACACACACAGTTTAAAGAAATTAAACTTAATTGCACACTGGAAGTACACTTCAACTTACCCATGGATCCAACAGGCTTCAAAATGGAAAAATAAAATATTAATATGCCTACAAAGAAAGTTCTTGACCATTAAAAAAAAAAAAAAGCCAAAGGAACTCAAAAGAAAATTCATTCTCTTTGGATTCTGTCTACTCAAACTTCTCAGTAAACAGAATAAAAGGAATTTGAAATCTTAAAGAGCTACTATCAGGGATGCTGGGATAGCTCGACAGGTTGAGCACTTGCCTTGCAGATGCAAGGTCCAGGGATCGAGTCCTGGCCCTTGCCCATAGAAAACCATATGTTGACCTGGGGCATGCCTCCCATGCAGGAGGCACCCAGTTCAGTTTCTGCCCCATGTGGCCCCACATCCACCTGTGTGAAATAAAACTATGTCAAAACAAATGTACTACGGAGACTGCTCTGCCCACCCCCCACCCCCAAGCAATAAATCTTTAAAAAATATAAAATAAGTACTATCAGTGAAGTTTTCCCCATTTAAAATACATTGAAATTTAAAATGTTATGTGAATATATTTGGTCACAGTATTTTTTCTTAGGCCACTAATGCTAACAATGTTTTTTTGTTTGTTTTTATTTTTTTTTTATTTTTTTATTTTTTTTTAATTATTTTTTTTAAATTATTATTTTTTTTTTTTTTATCTTTTCACATTTATAGAGAGAAATTATCTTTTTGTCTTCAGTGCATAGTTATTTCTATTTTACTTTTTGACAGATAGAGAGAGAGACAGAGACAGAGACAGTTAGAGAACCGAACTGTGGGAACTCCCCAGTTCAGCACGTGGGTCCTGCCCGGGCCGGAGCCGGGATTCGATCCTAGGTCCTCGTGGCCTCAAAGCGAGCGCTCAACCCGCTGAGCCGTCCCGGCTTTCCCCCTGTTTGTTTTTAAATACTTATTTTTATTGTTTTGACAAAGAGAGAGAGAGAGAGAGAGAGAGAGAGAGAGAGAGAGAGAGAGAGAGAGAGAGAAGGGGGAGGGCCCAGAACAGTCTCCATAGTTGCACATCATTGGTTTTTCCACATAGGTTTATTTCACAGGTCGGCACACACTGCGCAGGGCAGGAATTGGGCCCAGGTTTCACCCCAGTGAGAACTGAACTGGGGGCACTCCCCAGTTCAGCATATGGGTCCACATGGGCTGGGGCCAGGATTCGATCCAAGGTCCCCAGGGCTGCAAAGTGAGCGCTTAACCCAGAGCCTTCCCGGCTTCCCGCTAACAATGTTGAAAAGAGAATATTTAATCAAATATAATTTTGGTTGCACACATAAACAGCAGTAAATTGTATTTTATTATCTAGCACATTCTACACCCAAGTGCCAAAAATACTTCATTTGAAGTGGTTATTATTTCCATAAGCCAAATACATGGTAACTCAAGGGGGGAAAATACTGTATTTTCTGACAATCAAATATTTATGCACTGCTGTCTGAAATTTAATTTAAAATATTTATTATAGAAATACTACTGACTTAATGAAAAACAATTACCTATTAATATTAGGTGCTATGGGTGAAGATAAATCCCAGAATTATCTCTCCTCATATTCACTTCTGAGTAATTAGGAGAAATGTGGGAAACAATGTATTTCTGTAAATCATATATTCTTGATAAACTTAGTATGCTTGGGAAAGCAATGTCTTACAATTTTGTTTCTGAGAGAACAATGCCTGTAAGCAAAGTGTTCCTGTAAAGAAAGTGTCTTTGTGCATCAAAGGTTAAGGATTTCAGAATGCTGAGTCTGTGCCTTGATGGAAAGCTAAGGTGAGCAAAGCTAAACGTAGCTATGCAACAATCTGAAGGAGCAAACATGTTCCTGACGTAGCATGACATTGTCTGAAGGAATGTATGAGGCATATGCTCTAGGAACCTGCTTCCATAGCATACCTGAAAAACTTTTACTTCCTTGATTTTGCTCAATAAAAGAAGGTCAGAAACTGGTCTCAGGGCTCTTGATCCTTGAGGTCTAGTCCCCTGGGCCCGGCATTGCATTACAGACTTGGTGTCTGTGTCAGACTTTGCGCTGCCCTATGTTCAAGTAGCCCTCTGCTGTGCTGGTCACAGCAGAGAAACTCATTTTCCAATGATGTACATTCAGAAAGAAGTTTGATAAACACAACATATTTACAATTTTATTAACAGCGCTTTCATGTTGAAAGTCTAGTGGAACACTACACGAGTTAATTGCCATCAAGATTTCTCATGTTACATTTACATTTACCGTATTTTCCGGCGTATAGGACGACCAGGCATATAAGACGACCCCCTAATTTTACAGTTAAAACATAGGTTTAGGCCTATATTCGCTGTATAAGACTACCCCCCACTTCCGAGGCTGTAGTCTTATACAGCGAATATAGGCCTAAACCTATGTTTTAACTGTAAAATTAGGGGGTCGTCTTATACGCCGGAAAATACGGTATTTTTCATGGGAGTTTTCACAAGTAAAGATGTGAGCCAACCAAAGTTCTTCCTAGTTTACATTCCAGAAGTTTTTCCCAGTGGAACCTTTCACTCCTCTGGAAGAAACTGGGGTGATTAGTCTTCACATAGTTTATAAGTTTATGGTGTCTCTCTAGTGTGAACTCTCATGTGCCTTCAAAAGTTTGACAAATGAAGGCTTTGTCACAATGTTTACACCCATAGAATTTTTCTCCAGTGTGAGTCCTTTCATGTACCGTAGTTAGAACCCTAGGTGAGCAATGAAAGGTCTACCACATTACTTACACTCATGGTGTTTCTCCCCTGTGTCTTTTTGTGTTTAAGGAACTGTTAATGTCTGTAGGACTTACCAGTTTACATTCACTGGGTTTCCTTCCAGTGTGATTCTTTTTGTCTTCAAAAACATTTGCTGAAGAAAACACCACAGGCTCCAAATGTCATCCCTCATAGAAATAACCATTGATACCAAACCTCTATTGATTTTTTTTTATTTCAAAATATTGCAATTAAATGAGTCACTGTGCAGAAGTCTCTCACTTGTCATACAAAAATACTGTGCTACTGATACAGCTGAAAAATGCAAATGGCTTCTCCTGTAGGAGAAATTCAAAGTCCCCAAGAGACATGAAACCTAGCCCTGTCCCCATCATCAGTGGCTCCCCAAGAACTGCATCCCTGTCACCTGGGGACAGGTTTTCAAGGCACTGACATTGCCCTCTCCAAACTTTGATTTTCTGAACACCTGCTTTAATTGCAGTTTCAAGTTCTCCCAGAAACAATCAACAATTATGACATTTCTGATCAATCATCTGTAAGGTAATCTGTCACATGGGCCCTCACCTTTCCCCACAGAAAGAGGCAATCTACATTATAATAACCTTTCACCTTTTCTCCCAAAGATATCCTTATTCCAAATAAGCCTCCTTCCTTTTGACAATAGTCCCCTTGTCCCACCCTTAAAAACCTTCCATTTTTTACAACCCCACAGAGCACCCTACTAGTTGCTAAATAGGATGCTGCCCAATTCATGAATCACTTAATTAAAGCCAATTAGATCTTCAAATGTGCTTGGTTAGACTTTGTTTTCTTTATAACACTTTAACATTTGAAGATTTTTTTTAATTTTCTTCCCTTTGTGTCTTTCTAAGGTACTGTAATCTCTGTAGGCTTTACCATGTTGTTTACATTCATAGGGTTTCTCTCCATTGTGCCATCTCATGTGTATTTTTAAGGTTTGGCGATGAGAGGCTTTCCCACATTCCCTGCATTCGCAAGTTTCTCTCCAGTGGTATAATTTCTTTTATGTGACTGCAAGCAAGAGTAATCTTTGAAGGCTCTACCACACTGATTACATTCCCAAGGTTTCTCTCCAGTGACTCCTTTGTCTTCAAAAATGACTGGGATACCAAAATGCTTTCCCACATGTTATAAATTCTTAAGGTTTCTCTCAATTGTGAGTTCATGTGCTTGAAGACTGATAATTTCTGAAGGCTTTGTTACATTCCTTATATTCAAGAGCTTCTCTACAATGAATTCTTTCATGTATAAAATATGACTGGGATAACTAAACATTTTATTATGTTTTTAATTCATAGGCTTTCTCTATAGTGTGAGTTCTTTTATGTATTTGAAGGCTTTGATAATATTTAAAGGCTTTTCTACACTCCTTACACTCATAAGGTTTCTCTTCAGTGTGAGTTTTTTCATGATTTCGAAGATAACTAAGACATATAAATGCTTTACTACATTTTTTACATATGTAGGGTTTTTCTCCAGTATGAGTTCTTTCATGTGTTTTAAGAGAGCGGAGACGACTGAATGCTTTACTACATGTTTTACATACATAGGGTTTCTCTCCAGTGTGACTTCTTTCATGTGTTTGAAGACTTTGATAATACCTGAAGGCTTTTCTACATTCTTTACATTCATAGGGCTTCTCTCCAGTGTGAGTTCTTTCATGTTCTTGAAGGAGACTGGGGTACCTAAATGTTTTACCACATATTTTACATTCATGAGGTTTCTCTCCAATATGATTTCTTTCATGCCTTTGAAAACTTTTATAACATCGGAAGGCCTTTCCACATTCCTTACATTCATAGGGCTTCTCTCTAATAAATTTTCTTTCATGTTGACGAAAACTTTGATGGTATCTGAAGGTTCTTCCACATTCCTTACATTGATAGGGTTTCTCTCCAGTATGAGTTCTTTCATGTATTTGAAGATAAGGGAGACAACTGAATGCTTTATTACATTTTTTACATACATAGGGTTTCTCTCCAGTATGACTTCTTTCATGTGTTTGGAGACTTTGATAATATCTAAAGGTTTTGCTACATTCTTTACACTCATAGGGCTTCTCTCCACTGTGAGTTTTTTCATGATTTTGAAGAGAACTGAGACAAATAAATCCTTTATTACATTTTTTACATACATAGGGTTTCTCTCCAGTGTGTTTTCTTTCATGTATTCGAAGATTACCAAGACAACTGAATGCTTTACTGCATATTTTACATACATATGGTTTCTCTCCAGTGTGACTTCTTTCATGTGTTTGATGACTTTGATAATATCTAAAAGTTTTGCTACATTCCTTACATTCATAGGGTTTCTCTCCAGTATGACTTCTTTCATGTGTTTGAAGACTTTGATAATATCTAAAGGTTTTTCTACATTCCTTACATTCATAGGGCTTCTCTGCAGTGTGAGTTCTTTCATGTACTTTAAGACGACTGGGATACCTAAATGCTTTACTACATATTTTACATACATAAGGTTTCTCTCCAGTGTGACTTCTTTCATGTGTTTGAAGATTTTGATAATATCTGAAGGTTCTCCTACATTCTTTACATTTATAGGGCTTCTGTCCATTGTGAGTTTTTTCATGATTTCGAAGATAAGGGAGACAACTGAATGCTTTACTACATTTTTTACATACATAGGGTTTCTCTCCAGTGTGACTTCTCTCATGTTTTCGAAGAATACTGACACACCTGAATGCTTTACTACATTTTTTACATACATAGGGTTTCTCTCCAGTATGAATTCTTTCATGTATTTTAAGATGACTAGGATACCTAAATGTTTTACTACATATTTTACATTCATAGGATTTCTCTCCAGTGTGACTTTTTTCATGACTTTGAAGATAACTTAGACACCTAAATGCTTTACTACATTTCTTACATACATAGGGTTTCTCTCCGGTGTGACTTTTTTTATGTGTGTGAAACCTTTGATATCCTCTGAACGCTTTGCCACATTGTTTACACTCATAAAGTTTCTCTCTAGTGTGCATTCTTTTATGTAACTGAAGTGAACGTGAACAACTGAAGACTCTTTCACATTCCTTACATTTAGGAGAATCTCTAGTGTGTTTTACCAAGTGCTTTTGAAGGGTTTTGAGGTCCACGAAGACTTTCCCATGTTTTTTACATTTATAAGTTTTCTCCCCATTATGATTTCTTTCATGTTGTTCAAAACACTGAAGATAATGAGAGGCTTTCCCATATACTTTACATTTATATGACTTCTTTCCATATTTTTGAAATTCATATAATGCTTTGTGTCCAGTATGACATCTGATATGTTTATCAAGGGAAGAATGATACACAAAGACTTTTCCACACATACTGCATTCACAGGGTTTTACTCCAGGAGTTCTCTTCTTCAGATTGAGATTGGAAATAAAGTTGTTTTTTCCACACTGACTATCCTCTTTACTTTCACAGAGGCTCTCTACCATTTGACTTCTGTAAAAAATGAGAAGCATAATATAAATGATTTCTTTATTAATGATTCTATACTCATTATATTTATAGTGATTTATAGAAAAAAATGTTGGTATCTCCCTTGTCCTAATGGTCTGAAATTAAATATACTTAATGCTCTCCAAAAAGACTTGGACCTTGCTTTTATCAAACTGAGATATTAATATTAAGGTTTATTAATGCTAATTCCAAATTAACTATTTTGCATACAATAAACAAACATACATGGTACATTTAGGAAAACATTTTTGGCCAAAATTTTAAGAAGAAAGACATATTAATTAAGGTACAATAGTTTTGTTGGCTAGAATTCTCACACAAGGCATTGCTTCCTATTGTGTAACTCACCTTAGTTTTCCTCCTTGGTTTCTATACTGATCTTCAATATCTGAATCTTCACATTTTATTCCTAAAATGTCAAACCGGAAAAATGATTTCAAACCATTAAATACAGAAAAAATTATTAGATTCTAGATCTATGATGAGCTGTGACTATGCCTACTTTATTAACCAAAATTCTCCCTTTCCACATTTTATATCTTGAAACAATGTTGATGAGAAGCACTTATTTTCTAATCAGCAACTGAAGGAATGTCCTCTTCCTTACCGACTGAGGCCAGGTTCCTGAAGGTTTCCCGCATCACATCTCTATAGAGTTCCTTCTGTGATGGATCCATTAAAGCCCACTCCTCCAGGGTGAAGGTCACAGCCACATCCTCAAAGGCCACTGAGTCCTAAAATATCCCAATATATGTAGAGATGTGTGAGACTGACAGCAGTGGACACCTAGACTCCATTTATAAAAAGGTTACATACATGATTCTCTCTCATCTCCAAACATCTCATCTATGACTTGATCATCAAAAACTTATTTTCTGTGCATACTACTTTCTCATAAATATAAAACCATCATTAACACATGGAAATTACATACACATTTTTACTGTGATCACTTTACATCTTATTTATCTCCAATGTCAGGGTCCTGAGCATGTAGCAAAATAACCTAAATGGTAAAGATGAAACATATATTATCATTTTCAGACCATGAATTCCTTGTGACAAACAATTTATCTTCTTCCTTATTACCCAGCATTTACAGCACTCCAGGAGGCAGAGGGTAAAATCTGCATATAAAGTTTTAATAAATAGAATATAGCAAAAAACACTGGAAACTTTTCCTTCTATTCCCATCATGAAACATGAACAACCAGGAGGCCTGCAGAAATCAAACTTTCAGCAAAGCATGTCATCCTAAAGTCCTCCAGGCCTTTTATCACTCAGTCATCAGGTGCATGCAGCTGGCTGAATGCAAATAGGCTTGTGAAGTCACACTGCTTTTAATTTGTAAAATATTTATCATAAACTGAGTTCTTCCTTTCTCTCCAATAGACAATTTAAACACAATAGAAAGCTATTTGGAATTAGAGCTTAGACATGACAAGTTAGACCACAAGATCTCTGTACTCATGTCCTCAGGGCTGCTTCCAGCCAAATGTCAGTACACACAGTGAGAGAATATGCCAGAAGAGCTCCTTCTGGTCAAACTATAACAGGGAACCCTGAGCCTCACTGCCCTTGAAAAACAGGTTAAGAGCTGCAGATTGTAAGGGATTTTACTGAAGTCCACAAGTTACTAGTGTGGTTGCCCATGATTATAGAATAAAGGATCCAACAGTGCTTTCATCCAAAAGAACACAAAATTTCCATTCTCTCATTTCAGCAGTGTTTACCAAGTCACTCTAGAGGGTAGCCTCCCAACTTCTGATGTGGCACTTAAATACTTAGGTACTGTCATTTCTCAATCAATCTCTCTTTCTCTCACACACACACACACTACTCACACACACACTACTCACACACACACACAAACACACCACAAAAAACAAAAACCCACCCTTCTCTCAAAGAAACAATCGAACAAAAATAAAACTAAACAAAACACGACATGAACCACTGCTCTGAGATTCATCAGTCTTGAAGTCACAGAAAAAATGGCATCTCTGAAATAGAAAAAAAGGAAAAAACAAAGGAGGTATTTTGAAATATGGGCTAAATATTGAGTTCTCCACAAGGCCTACACTCAAAAAATCTATTTTGCCAGAGTTTAGTGCAAAGACAATAAAGAACAAAAAAGACAGACTACAGTATCCATGAATCCCAGGGCAATCTTCTTTAACATGAGGTTTCAAATAGACATAATAGGGATACCTGGAAAAATAAGAGACAGAAATAAAAAGAAAAGATAAGTGAAGTAATGATTGCTAAAATTTCCTAAAATTAATAACAGGCAGAACAGTGTAGATATAGAAAGCTCTAAAACACAAAACATGAAAAACACCAAAAATGCATATTCAAGTATATCATATTCAAATTAGACAAAATCAAAGGCAGAGAACTTATTGAAAGAATCAGAAGAAAAAAATGACATTAGGTATACAGAAATAAAAATTGAATTAAATCAAACTTCTTGTAATAAAAAACCATGTAAGCAAGAACACAATGGAGTGAAATACTGAACATTTTAAAATTAAAAAAACAATCTTGTAGTTATGTGTTAAGCAAAATTATCCTTTAAAAATAAAGGAGAAATTTGTCTCTAAGACACAAATAAATAAAATTTGTATCAGTAACCACTGGCTGTGTAAAAAGGAACCTGGACACTAAGGAAGGGCCTGCTCTTTTTGGCATTTTTTCTTGTTACTGAAGTTTGTGCCTGGAGAGCCCTGGGCAGGCTAGGAGCCCACTGCTGCCTTTGGGAGGTAGTGTTGGTAGCTGGGGGGCAGTGCCTCCAGGCCAAGACCCATGTCCTCCATCTGATCCATGCCTTTGAAGGCCTGGCTAGTTCTCCAATGGGCGATGGGTGGTTTGTCCTAGTAACCGCTGGGCATGGCTTGTAGATCCCTCTGGAGGCAGGCAGGGAAGCAGAGGCATGGGGTCACGAGTCAGGCTCTGTGTTGGGCATTTGTTGGGGCTAAGCCAGCTCCTCTCAGCTTGGGAGCAAGTGGTGGGGAGCATGGTCTTATTCCACAGGGTGTAGTGAGGGCCATTGGGATGGCACCATCCAGGCTCTGGCAGAGTAGCAGTGTTCCTAAAATTCTGTGCTGCTTGGTTAAACATTACCCTGAGTTAGGAAGGAATGGGCCTAGCAGACAGACATATGGTCTGGAGGTGAGAGGTTGCAGGAGGCATGTTAAGGCAAGGAGGAGTCTTGGTTCCCCAATGAGAAAGTTGAGAGGGCCAAATGAACCCACATATCTAATGTGGAAGACTGGTGTGGGCCCAGCTCCCATCCTAAAGGATTGAAAAGACCCAGAATGCCCCTTCCCCGTTCTCCCAAGCTCCCCTTGCCACCAGAACCCAGCACCCTTTTGCCAAGCTGATGACCCAGGCTCTACCCATCCCCAAATCAAGACCAACTTTTTGGGGAACCTGGATGGCTCAGCGGGCTAAGTGATTGCTTTGCAGCCCTGGGGACCGAGGATGGAATCCCGGCCCCAGCCTGTGCAGACCCATATGCTAAACTGGGGTGTGCTTCCCATGTTGGAGGTCCCCAGTTCAATTCTCACTCCCAATTTGGCCCCTGGCTTGGAGGGGTGTGCCGCCCATGCGGGAGGCCCCCAGCTCAGTTTCTGTTGTGTGCAGCCCCTGCCCACCTGTGTGGAATGAAACCATGTTGAAAACTGATGAAATTCAACTATGGAGACTGCTCTGGGCCCTCCACCTTCTCTCTGTCTCTGTCTCTGTCTGGCTGTATCAAAAACAATAAATCTTAAAAAAAAAGAAAAAAAAAGAAAAAAAAAAAGACCATCCCTCTACTGGGTATCTACCCAAAAATCCTGAAAACCTTAATCTTTAAAGATGTTTGTACCCGCATGTTCATCGCAGCACTGTTCACAGTGGCCAGAACATGGAAACAACCAAAATGCCCTTCGATAGACGACTGGATAAAGAAGATGTGGTACATTTACACAATGGAATACTACTCAGCGATAAGAAATGATGAAATACAGTCATTTCTGGCAACATGGATGGAC
>PVKE010039663.1:0-14919 GCA_004027555.1 Craseonycteris thonglongyai
TCTCTCTCTCTCTCTCTCTCTCTCTCTCTCTCTCTCTCTCTTTCCCTCTCTCTCTCTCCTTCTCTCCAACAATAAAATAAATCTTAAACAAACAAACAAACAAAAAAGAGTATCTAGAATATCGATGTACATTGAAAAGCAGACTTAGAGTACAATAAATAGATACTGATTCATTTACCTCCTCAACAAATATTTAAGCTCCTACATTCAGAGAGGCACTAATTTAGGTAGGAGGACACAGACATTAGACACCATCCCTCTCAAGGTTTATAGTCAGCAGGGGAGGCAGATGCTAATCAAATAATCATGCTAAATGAATACATAATCACAAATTGAAGTTAGTGCTCTGAAGAAAATGTCTAGCATCCTCTGAAAGTGTATGATAAAGGAACATGAGGTGTAGACTAGGGTTAGAGGTGAGCAGTGGGAGAAAGCCTCATGTGGCAGTGCTACTTGGACTGAGATGTGAAGTGAATTGTCTCAGTGATGTGTGATTGGTGAACTGGGGGTTATGTTTGGGTTCAAGGGCATTCTACAAGGATCTCATTTACAAAGGTCTAAAGAACTAGAGAGTTTTCTCTGGTGAAGAAATAGGAAGAGGACCTGTGTAATAAGAGCAGGGATGCTGAAGGGGCAAAATTGACCTTTTATTTTATTTTTAAAAATTAAGGGAGCAATTTCCAGCATATCTTCTTCTAAAGAAGTACTTCCTATATAGAGTATTTTATATCACTATTAATTCCATTGAAGAGCTGCCTTCTTTTTAGGGTACTAATTCGAATTGATGGGATGCAGGCCCTTGAAATAGAAAATTTCCATTATTTGTTCAAATGTCAAAATAAGATTATTGAGAAGTTTATTGTGTTATGGTTGGGCAAGCTGCTACTAGCACAATTTAGGTGAATATTCTGCCAAGACCAGAGAGAGACCAGTACCCTGTGAGCCTTTGTGTAATGATGTTGGTCTTTAGTCTAAAATTATTATACACTCACACATATATTTTATCTACACACCGTGTGTGTATGTGTGTTTAATCACTCTGGTAGTAATATGGACAGATTGCAGGGTGGCCAAAGTAGATGCAAATGACAGTTGGGAAGATTTTGCAGTGGTATGAATGAGATTTGATGTCAGCTTGAAAGAGGGTAAGAAAGTGGAAATGGTGAGAAGAAAGGAGATTCTAGACACACTTTGGAGGTTGCTGATGGATTGGATATAAGGAGTGAAAACCACAGAAGATTCTTAGATTTCTGTCTGTGCAAGTGGATGTTTATGCCTGTACAGTAGCCCCCTCCCTCCCCCCATCTGTGATTTTACTTTCTGTGGTTTCAGTTCCCTGTGGTTTCAGTTAGCTATAGTCAACCACAGTCCAAAAATATTAAATGGAAATTCCAGAAATAAACAATTTGTACATTTTAAATTTCACACTATTCAGAGTAGCATGATGAAATATCATGCTGTCCCATTCTGTCCCACCAAGGACATCAATCATTCCTTTGTCCACATATTCCCCCTGTATATACTCCATGCCCATTGGTAACTTAGGAGCCATTTTGGTTATCAGATTGGCTGTTCTGGTATCTCAGTACTTCAAGTAAACTTTATTTTTCTTAATAATGGCTACAAAGGATAAGAGTAGTGATGCTGACAATTTGGATATGCCAAAGAGAAGTCATTAAGTGCTTCCTTGGAAAATATATGTAAATATAGGAAAAAGAAAAACAAAAAACACATTATATATAGAAGATTTGATGTTATTCATGGTTTCACATATCTACTGGGTGTCTTGGAATATATCTTTCTTGGATTAGGGAGACTACTGTGATTAAAATAGGAAATAATGGAAAGCACCAGGTATAAGGGGTAGCAGGAAGATCATGAATTTTTTCCTAGACATGTTGAGTTTGAGAGATCAACATGAAGATATTTAGGTAGGCAGTTGGAAAAACACATCCAAAACTCACTAGCATGGTTTGAATTGAAGGTACAAATTAGGGTTATCAATGTCTATGTTATTATTGAAGCTTTAGACATAAGTGATATTTTGCAATAGGAATTTAGAGAAAAAAGGGGTTCTAGGACAAATCTTTAAGAATTCCAATATTTATGTCAAGTAGAGGAGGATGGGTCTCATAAATCTGAAAAGGAGTAGTGACAGAGATTTTTAAAAACCAAAATAAAACAAAAAATAACCTAAGACATTGTGATTTCATGGAAGCTATAGGAAGAAAAGAGTTGTAAGAAAGAAGTAGTGATCACTGTTGAATGTAACTGAGGAGGTCAAGTAAAGAGTAAAAAATGTCCTCTGGGGATGCCAGGATGGCTCAGAGGGTTGAACACTCATCTTGCAGCCCCAAGGTCTGAGGATTGAGTCCTGGTTTGTGCTGACCCATATGCTGAACTGGGGTGTGGCCCCAGTTTGATTCTCATCAGGGTGAGCATCCCATGTGGGAGGCCCACGGTCCAGTTCTTGCCCTGCATGACCCTGCGTCCACCTGTGGAATGAAACCATGTGGAAAACTGATGATGTGCATCTGTGGAGACTGCTCTGGGCCCTCCCCTTCTCCCTATCTCTTTCTGTCTGCCTCTCTCCTCTCTGTCAAAAACAATAAAAATAAATCTTTTTTAAAAAGTGTATGACAATGTTTAAAACAAAATGTCCTCTGACTTATGAAAATGGATGTCATTGGTGAAACTTGCAGGGGATGTTTTGGTGCTATTGATGGGAATAGAAGCCAGATTAATGTGTCTTTAGAAGTAAGTGGAGGTAAAAACAAAAAACAACAACAACAAAAAGGAATAATTTTATAGACAATTTCTCTGGTCTCTAAGTTTAATAGCACTAGTTTTTATTTGTTTGTTTATTGTCTAATTTCTCTTTAAAGTGTGTTGCTTTTCTTTCCTTTGATGTCTCAGTTAATAGTATACTTCTATTCTTAGCCACCATCAAGCTTGTTTATTGACTTTAAAGGAGAGCAAATAAAAGGAAAAAAGAGAGAAAACTGAAAGAGAATGTAAAAAAAAAAAATTTTCCTTAAGAGACCCAACAAGAGTTATAAGAAAAAGAGAAAGATTACTATCTGTATATCTATAGATTATAATGATGATAAATAATAAGGCAACATATGAGAGAATGTTTAGGACACTGTTGTTATGTGCAAGACACTAGGTAAAGCATTTTAAACAAAATAATTTATTTAATCCCCACCACAGCCTTAGGAAGTAGTCACTGTTATCCTCATTCTATAAGTTGAAGGATTGGAACACAAAGAGGTTGAGTGAATTGCTCAAGGTCATCTATACAAATAGTAGTGAAGCTGGGGTCTAGACACTTGTCTTGATGTGTTGCTGCAAAAGTAATTGTAGCTTCTGACCATGAATTTTAAATCATTATAACTAGGCTCAAACACATCTTTATTAATCAAAATAGGAACCATTACAATCAACACATTTTTGTCAATGAATAATAAGTTTGCATATTTCTATAGTGTAAAAATCCCATGCTTCAGGATTCAGTGAACTCTGGAAAGCATTTTCTGCATCCTGCTTGTTGTGGAAGCATTTTCTCTACAAAAAGTTATCCAGATGCTTGAAGAAGTGATAGTTGGTTGGCGAGCGGTCAGGTAAATATGGCAAATGAGACAAAACTTTGTAGCCTACTTCATTCAACTTTTGAAGTGTTGGTTGTGTTACATGTGGTTGGGCGTTGTCATGAAAAACAAATCGGGCCCTTTCTATTGACCAACGCCGGCTTCAGGCATTGCAGTTTGGGTGCATCTCATCAATTTGCTGAGCATACTTCTCAGAAGAAATGGTCTCTCCAAGATTCAGAAAGCTGTAGTGGATCCGACCTGCAGCAGACCACCAAACAGTGACCGTGACCTTTCTTTGGTGCAAGTTTGGCTTTGGAGCCTTCTCGGTACAACTACTGAGCTGGTTGTCACTGGTTGTCATATAAAATTCACTTTTCATCACATGCCATAATGTGATCAAGAAATGATTCATTGTTGCATAAAATAAGGGAATACAACACTGCAAAACAACAATTTTTTGGATTTTTGGTCAGCTCACAAGGCACCCACTTACCGGGGTTTTCAACTTTCCAGTTTGCTTCAAATGCCAAACTACCATAGAATAGTCAGCGTTGAGTTCTTGGGCAACTTCTCTTGTAGCTGTAAGAGGATCAATGATGATTTCTCTCAGTTGGTTTGTCAACTTCTGATGGCTGGCCAGTATGCTCCTCATCTTCAAGGCTCCTTTTTTCTTTGCAAAACTTCTTAAACAACCACTGCACTATACATTCACTAGCAGTTCCTGGGCCAAATGTGTTGATGTTGCAAGTTGTTTCTATCGTTTTACAACCCATTTTGAACTTGAATAAGAAAATCATTCATTTGCTTTTTGTCTAACATCATTTCTATAATCTAAAATAAATATAAAATAAACAGCAAGTAATAGGTCATCAGTAAAAAAGTAAAAATAAAGCGAGAAATGTACATTAAAATAATATCTAACATAACCACATTTGTTTAAGAATGTGTTCCAATAGTAAATAGCAAATTTCATCAATACAAAACTTCATTATGTTTGTATCAACCTAAATGAGTATGAGTTTGGCAAGTAGAATCAAGTGAGTTCAGAGTGAAAAATACAGAAAACGGGGACCTGATATGGACCAACTCATACTGCCATGAAATGAATGGTAGTAAAAGAGAAATGTGAGCAAATGTTCAGTTGAAGAATAGACTACAAGTCCCCTTTCTGTAGATACCCCCAGCCTTTACTAGTGTTTCTCTTAGAGACCCCCCACCCTCGCCCATTAGTTTTTTGTGGGCAGGGATGAGAATAGTCACACCTCTCTGAGACACAGACCACCTCTCAGCACACTCAGTCCACTATAAGGTAGCACCAAGCTCCTTGAACCTGGAAGGTGGAGGGGAGTGCTGGGAAGAGGGAATATTTAGCATAGTTTGACTCAGCTTTAAAGTCTCAGCCCCATTTGTGGGATGATAAGAAAAAAATCTCACTTGATAACAAGTCATAACATTTTTTTTCTCTTTTGGTACAATGCCTAGCATTCAATAAGTAATAACTATTATATTTATTACTGTAACCTCACAACTAAGAGGGCAGTTCGGAGGACGCAGCAATGGAATAAGATAGGAGATAATTCTTTCTTCTTTAATGGGAAACTTGGCCATATCTGAGGGATTGTTTTTGGATTCTCTAGCACTACACTTTAAGAAGGACTTAAAGAGATGCCAAGATAGTTCAGCAGTTGAGCGCTTGCCTTGCAATCACAAGGTCCAGGATTAGTTACCCAGCCCGGGCCCATGCAACTCCATATGCTGAACTGTGGCGCAACCGGTAAACACCTGGGTGGCTTGGCAGTGAACGTGCTCTCCTCCCATGCAAGAGGCCCTCAGTTCCCTTCCTGCCCCGCACAGCCCCACACCCACCTGTGTGGAATGACTGTTATAACTAATGATGTATAACTATGGACACTGCTCTGGGCCCTCCCTCCTTCTCTCTCTCATGCTCTCCTTCTCTCAAACAATATAAATCAATCAATCAACCAATCAATAACATTTTTAAAAAGAGGGGCTTAGCAGGAGTGGGGAACCTTTTGGCAATTGAATGCCAAAGTTTATAAAATAAGAGCATACTCGCTCGACTCACGTGCCAACCCATCGAGTGAGATAGAGGTATCGAATATTTTTGTCTATAAGAGCATAAACAATAATTTTTTAAATGGTATTTACAGCTCTGTGTGCCGAAATAATTGCTCCGTGTGCCACTTTGGGTACGCGTGCCACAGGTTCGCCACCCCTGGCTTAGAGTATGTTCAGATGAAGGTAAAAGGATGCATAGTCTTAGCATTCAGAAAATGGTGGAGGGAAAGGAAACCTGGGATGGCTCAATGGGTTAAGCACTCGCTTTGAAGCCCAGAGGACCGAGGATCGAATCCCGGCTCCAGCCCAGGCGGACCCACATGCTGAACTGGGGTGTGCTACCTGAATGTAATGAGACCCCCAGTTCAGTTAAAAAAAAAAAAAAGAGAAAGAAAAGAAAATGGTGGAGGGAATTAAGAATGATTGACTTGGTACAGAGATGACTTGAAGGAAGCATGATATTTATTTTCAAATATTTGAAGAATTACTCCCCATAGAAAAAGGAAGAAAAGAAATTTTAATGAGCAGAAACTTCAAGAAGATACATTTACCTCAATATAAATAAGCATTTTCTATATTTTAATTGCTAAATTTATTAGGATGACATTGGTTGGTAAATATTACATAGGTTCCAGGTGTACAATTCTATAATGCATCATCTGTGGGTTGCATTGTGTGCTCACCACCCAGAGTCAGTGCTCCTCCCATCACCATATATTTGATGGCTGCTCCCTCCTCCCTTAACCCCCACACCCCTTACCCTCAGGTAACCACTAAACTATGGACTATGACAATGAGTTTTTGTTTCTTTGTTACTTTCAGTTTTATATTCCACATATAAGTGAAGTCATATAGATCTTGATTTATTTTAGTCTGACTTATTTCACTTAATATGATGATCACAAGGTCTATTCATGTCACAATGGCAGTATTTCATCTTTTCTTATTGCTGAGTAGTATTCCATTGCATAAATGTACCACTACTTCTTTATCTAGTAATCTATAAAAGAACACTTTGTTTCCATGATTTGGCCACCATAAATAATGCTGGGATGAACATTGGGGTACATATATCTTTGTAGACTAAGGTTTTCAAATTTGGGGGGTAGATACCTAGAAGAGGAATTGTTGGGTTGGGTGCTAATTCTATTCTTAATTTTTTTTAGAAACCTCCATACTGTTTCCATACTGTTTGTACCAATTTACATTCCTACTAACAGTGTACAAGGGTTCCTTTTTCTCCACTGCCTCTCTAGCACTTGCTATTCCTTGTCTTATTGATTATAGCCTTTCAAACAGGTGTGAGGTAGTATCTCATTGTGGTTTTGATTTGCATTTTCCTAATAACTAATGAAGTTGAACATTTTTTCATATATCTATTGGCCGTTTGTATGTCTTCATGGGAGAAGTATCTGTTCAGGTCCTCTGCCCTTTTTTAATTGGATTGTTTTTGTTGTTGTTAAGTTGTTCAAGTTCTTTATATATTTTAGATATTAGCCCTTTATCAGAGGCAATGTTTGCAAATATTTTCTCCCACTGGGTTGGTTTACCTCTATACTTTGTTTATGGTTTCTTTTGCTGTGCAGAAGCTTTTAGTTTGATATAGTCCCACTGATTTGTTTTTGCTTTTATCTTCCTTTTGAGGTCAAGTTTATAACATCCTTTCTGAACCCAAGGTCTATAAAGTTTAGTACCAATGCTTTTTTCTATGTGGTTTATTATTTCAGGTCTCATATGGAGGTCTCTGATATATTTTGAGCTAATCTGGTACTATGGTGACAGACCACAGTCCAGATTCATTTTGCTTTTGCATATGGTTTTCCAATTTTCCCAGCATCATTTACTGAAGAGACTTTCTTTTCTTAGTTGTACATTTTTCACTCCTTTATAAAAAATTATTTCTCCATATATTTGTGCATTTATTATTGGGTTTTTTATTCTGTTCCATTTGGTCAGTGTGTCTATTTTTCTGCCAATAACAAGCTGTTTTGGTTATTGATGCTTTGTAGTATAAATTAAAGTTGGGAAACATGATACCTCCAGCCTTATTCTTTTTTTTCTTTTTTTCTTTTTGTATAATTGCTTTGACTATTTGGGGTCTATTGTAGTTCCATATAAATCTGATGATTTTTAAAAGCTATTTCTCAAAAGAATGTCTGTGGGATTTTGATGGTAATTGCATTATATCTCTATATTGCTTTGGGCAATATGGCCATTTTAACTATGTTGGTTCTTCCAATCCATAAACACAAAATAAGTTTCCATTTCTTTGTGACATTTTCAATTTATTTTAATAATGTCTTACAGTTTTCCATGTATAAGTCCTTCACATTCTTTGTTAAGTTTATTCCCAGTTTTTTATTATTTTTGTTGTGACCAAAAAAGGTATTGTGTTCTCATTTATTTTTCTGAAATTTTGTCATTCACATATAAAAATGCAATGGATTTTTGTACATTGATTTTGTACCTTGCAACTTTATTGTATTTGTGTATTATTTTTAGTAGTTTTCTGGTGGAGTCCTTAGAATTTTTTATATAAAACATCATGTTATCTGCAAAAGGTGACAGTTTAACTTCTCTCCCAGTTTGGATGCTTTTTATTTCTTTCCCTTGTGTGATGGCTGTGGCTAGAACTTCCAGCGCTATGTTAAATAGCAGTGGCAACAGGGGACATTCCTGTCTTGTTCCTGTTTTTAGAAGACAAGATTTCAGTACTGCCTCATTCAGAATGATTCACTGAGGGTTTTTACATATGGCATTTATTATGTTGAGGTACTTTGCTTCTATACCCATTTTTTAAAGTGTTTGGACCATAAATGGATGTTGTATCTTGTCAAATGCTTTTTCTGGATCAATTGATATAGTCATATGGTTTTTATCTTTTATTTTGTTTATGTGATGTATCACATTGATCAATTTGCATATGTTGAAGCATTCTTGTGACCCTAGGATATGAATTCCACTTGATTGTGATGTATAATCTTTTTAATACATTGTTGTATTCTATTTGCTAGTATTTTGTTTAGGGTTTTTACATCTGTGTTCATCAGCAATAGTGGCTATAGTTATCTTTTTTGAGTGTAGTCCTTACTGACTTTAGTATTAAGGTAATATTGGCTTGTAGAATGAGTTGAGAAGCATTGCCTCTTTAATTTTTTGGAAAAAAAATTGAGGAGGATAGGTGTTAATTTCTCTTTGAATTTTTGGTAAAACTCATTACTGAGACTGTCTTGTCCTGGATTATTGCTTCTGGGGAGGTTTTAGATGATTGCTTCAATTTTCTTACTGTTGATTAGCCTATTTAAATTATCTAGTTCTTCTTGGTTCGGTCTAGGTAGACTATATGTTTCTAGAAACTTGTCTATTTCTTCTAGGTTGCTTAATTTGATGGCATATATCCTTCATAATATTCTTGTATGACCCTTTATATTTCTGTGGTATTAGGTGTAATTTCCCCTCTTTCATTTATAATTTCAGTTATTTGTATCTTTTCTCTATTTATCTTGGTGAGCCTATCCAAGAGTTTGTCAATTTTATTAATTTTTTCAAAGAACCAGTTCTATGTTGCATTAATTTTTTTTATTGTATTTCTGTTTTCTATTTTATTTAATTCTGCTTTAATTTGTTGTATTTTCTTCCCTCAGCTGACTTTGGCTCTTTTTTGGGGGGGTTCTTTTTTTTTCTACTTCTTTAAGATGCAATGTTAGGTTTTTTACTTGTGATTTATCTAAATAAGCATTTTCTAACAAAGTTCTTGAAAGTCTGCTTTAAGGAGTAATGAACTCCTCAGCTTTGGAAGTGGTCAACATAGCTAAATGTGTACTTGATAAGTGATAGGTAACTTGTAGAAAGTGTATTGAAGCATATAGAAGACACCTGGAGAAGCCAGGATGACTCAGCAGGTTAAGTGCTCACTTTTCAGGCCGGGGGTCCAAGAACCAAATCCCAGCACTGGCCCATGCAGACCCATATGCTGAACTGGGGTGTGTCCCCAGCTTGGTTCTCACCAGGGTAAGCTTTCCATGGGGGCATGCATCCCTTGTGGGAGGCCTCCAGCCTGGCTCTTGCCCTTCGTAGCCCCTACCCACCTGTGAGGAATGAAACCATGTCAAGAACTGATGATGTACAACTGCTCTGGGCCCTCACCCTTCTCTTTTTCTCTCTGTCTCTGTCTCTCTGTTAAAACAATAAAATAAATCTTAAAAAAACAAAAAAGGATGCCTAAATAGGAACTCAAACTTATCTATTGAATATGTGAATAAATTGTTGGAATCGAAAACTATCTGAGAGAGTCTGTGATCCCATATAACTCTCGACCTATTGGAAAATGAAAGCTGTGTTTCAGCAGGGAGGGATAGCTTTGGATTCAGATGGGACATTGGCCAAGGGGCCAGGCCAGAGTGAGAACACTAAGCTTTGTTTGGAATGGTGTGGTGGCCAGGGGAGTATGAGGTGTGGAGATGAGGACAGTGCTTACAGCCAAACTGTCAGCTTCTGCTTTCTCTTGAAGCACATAGTAGCATAACTACTGTAAGAATATCAGAAAAATACTCACACTTTTATTTCCAAAGGAAATCACCATTGAAAAATAGGAAGCAGGAAACCTCAGCTGAATGGCCACCCAGGGAATATCCTGGCAAGCAAATTAACATTCATAGTAAATAAAACTAAATGTATTAACTCTCATATGTACTTCAGAGGAATTATTTAACGAAGAAACAAGGAATAAAAGTATATATTTGACATTGGCTGTTCTACCTGTGAACCTCAGCTAAGTATTTCTTTCAGCATTTCATCCTAGCTCCCTTCTCAAACAATTCTAGGGCTCTGCTGATTTATAAATTCTGATATTGCTGATTTAAAGTAATCTTACAAAAGCCTTGTTGATAAAAGTGTGAAGGTTACTGAATAAACAGTTGTTCTGAATTGTCAAAATATGTCAGCACAACTTGCTGACATATTTTGAACAGCAAAGCTTGTGGGTCAACTCTTACCACATTAAATGGCTCTCTTTTTCTTCACACAAATTTTTTTTTTATTGTTAAATTTAATGGGGTGACATTGGTTGATAACAATTAGATAGTTTCCAAATGTACAAGTCCAGATCACATTACCCATGCATCGCATTATGTGCCCACAACCAAAATCAGCTCCCCTTCCATCACCATATCTCTGGTGTTCACTCCCACCTCCCCCAGAACTCTCCCTCCCCCTCCTCCCCTCTCCCCAAGTAACCACCAAACTATTGAGTGTGTCCATAATGCTGGTGCCCTCTCCCACCACCCCTCCCACTCTCCTTCCCACCTCTTCCCCTTCACTCAGGCAATCACCAAGCTATTGAGTGTGTCCATAGGTCTCTGTGTCTGTTTCTTTCAGTTTTATATTACACCTGTAAGTGAGGTCATATGTTTCCTGATTCTTTCAGTCTGACTTATTTCACTGAATAAGATGGTCTCTAGGTCCATCCATGTTGTCACAAATGACTGTATTTCATAATTTCTTATCACTAATTAGTATTCCATTGTGTAAATGTACCACAACTTCTTTATCCAGTCATCTATCGAAGGGCACTTCGGTTGTTTCCATGTTCTGGCCACTGTGAACAGTGCTGCAATGAACATGCGGGTACAAATATCTTTAAAGATTAAGGTTTTCAGAATTTTGGGTAGATGCCCAGTAGAGAGATGGCTGGGTCATATGGCAATTCCATTCCTAATTTTTTGAGGAATCTCCATACAGCCTTCCATAGTGGTTGTACCAGTTTACATTTCCACCAGCAGTGTATGAGGGTTCCCTTCTCTCCACAGCCTCTCCAGCACTTGTTATCCCTTGTCTTGATGATTATAGCCATTCTAACAGGTGTAAGATGGTATCTCATTGTGGTTTTTATTTGCATCTCCCTAATTGCAAGTGAAGTGGAGCATTTTTCCATATATCTGTTGGCCATTTGTATATCTTCACGAGAGAAGTGTCTGTTGAGGTCATCTGCCTATTTTTTAATTGGATTGCTTGTTTTGTTCTTGTTGAGTTGTACAAGTTCTTTGTATATTTTTGATATTAGCCCCTTATCAGAGGCATTGTCTGCAAATATTTTTTCCCAGTTGGTTGGTTGCCTCTTTGCTTTGTTGATGGTTTCCTTTGCAGCGCAGAACCTTTTTAGCTTGATAAGGTCCCATTCATTTATTTGTGCTTTTACTTCCCTTCCCATTGAGGTCAGATTCATAAAGTCCTCCCTGAATCCCAGGTCTATAAGTTTAGTGCCAATGTTTTCTTCTATGCAATTTATTGTTTCCTTTTTTATTTGGATGTGTTTAATCCATTTTGAGTTAATTTTGGTATATGGTGAGAGATCGCTGTTCACATTCAGCCTTTTGCATGTGGTTTTCCAATTTTCCCAGCACTGTTTACTGAAGAGGCTTCATTTTCCCCACTGTATATTTTTCAATTCTTTATCAAAAATAATCTGTCCATATATTTGTGGCTTTATTTCTGGGTTTTCAATTCTGGTCCATTGGTTCGTGGGTGTTTTTCTGCCAGTACTTTTTGATTACTGAGGCTTTGTACTACAGACAAAATTCAGGCAGTGAGATGCCCCCAGTTTTATCCTTTTTTCTTGGGAGACTTTTTTGCGATTCGGGGTCTTTTGTGGTTCCATACAAATTTGATAATTTTTAAATCTATTTCTTGAAAGAATGACAGAGATTTTGATGAAAATGGCATTGAATCTGTATATTGCTTTGGGGAGTATGGCCATTTTAACTATGTTGAGTCTTCGAATCCACGAACATGAAATGTCTTTCCATTTCTTTGTGTCCTCTTTAATTTGTTTTAAGAGTGTCTTATAGTTTTCAGTGTATAAGTCCTTCACGTTCTTTGTTAGATTTATTCCTAGGTATTTCATTTTTTTGTTTGCAATGGCAAAGGGAATGGATCTTCTCATCTCTCTTTCTGAAGTTTCATTCTTGGCATACAAAAATGCAGTTGATTTTGGGACATTGATCTTGTAGCCTGCAACTTTACTGTATTTGTCTGTTATTTGTAATAGATTTCTAATAGAGTCTTTAGAGTTCTCTATATACAGGATCATGTCATCTGCAAAGAGTGATAGTTTAACTTCTTCTCTATCAATTCTAATACCTTTTATTCCTTTCTCTTGTCTGATAGCTCTGGCTAGAACTTCCAGAACTATGTTGAATAGCAGTGGTGAAAGGGGGCATCCCTGTCTTGTTCCTGATTTTAGGAAAATAGGCTTCAGCTTTTCCCCATTCAGTATAATATTTGCTGAGGGTTTGTCATATATGGCCTTTATTATGTTGAGGTACTTTCCTTCAATTCCCATTTTATTCAGTGTTTTATCATAAATGGGTGTTGTATCTTGTCGAATGCTTTTTCTGCATCAATTGAGATAATCATGTGGTTTTTATCCTTCGTTTGGTTTATGTGCTGAATTACATTGATTGATTTGCACATGTTGAACCATTCTTGTGCCCCTGGGATGAATCCCACTTGTTCATGGTGAATAATCTTTTGAATGCATTGTTGTATTCTGTTAGCTAAAATTTTATTTAGGATTTTTGCATCAGTGTTCATCAGCGAGATTGGCCTATAGTTATCCTTTTTGGTATTGTCTTTCCCAGGTTTTGGTATTAGGATGATATTAGCTTCATAGAAAGAGTTGGGTAGTACTGCCTCCTCTTGAATTTTCTGGAGTAGTTTGAGGAGGATGGGCGTTCGTTCTTCTTTGGAAGACTGGTAGAACTCATTGGTAAAGCCATCTGGTCCAGGCCTTTTGCCTTTGGGCAATTTTTGGATAATTGTTTCAAGTTCTGTACTGTTGATTGGTCTTTTTAGGTTATCCAAATCTTCTTGGTTCAGTTTAGGCAGACTATATGTTTCTAGAAATTTGTCCATTTCCTCTAGATTGTCAAATTTGTTGGCATAGAGGCTTTCATAATAATCTCTTATGATTGTTTGTATTTCTGCAGCATCAGTTGTAATCTCTCCTCTACCATCCCTTATTCTTAATATTTGTGATTTTTCTTTTTGCCCTTTGGTGAGCCTAGCCAGTGGTTTGTCAATTTTATTGTGTTTTTCAAAGAACCAGGTCTTTGTGGCCTTAATTTTATCTATTGTTTTTGTATTCTTAATTTCATTAAGTACTGCTTTGATTTTTTTTAATTCTTTTCTTCTGCTGTCTTTGGGGACCTCTGTTCTTCTTTTTCTAGATCTATAACATGAGATTTGAGGGTGTTTACTTGTATTTTTACTTGTTTCTTGAGCTAGGCCTGTAATGATATAAATTTCCCTTTTAATACTGCTTTTGCTGTGTCCCAGAAGCTTTGGTACATGGCGTTTTCATTGTCATTTGTTTCTACGAAATTTTTAATGTCTTGTTTTATTTCCTCTCTGACCCACTCACTTTTTAATAGCATGTTGTTCAATCTCCATGTATATATGGTTCTCTCTGCACTTGATTTTTTGCAATTGATCTCTAGTTTCAAGGCTTTGTGGTCTGAGAATACATTTGGTATGATTTGGATGCACTTAAATTTGGTGAGGTTAGATTTAAGTTTCAGGATATGGTCTATCCTTGAAAATGATCCATGTGTACTAGAGTAAAATGTACAGCCGTTTGTTGTAGGATGGAATGACCTATAAATGTCAATTATGTCCATTTCCTGCAATGTATCATTTAAAGCTGGAATCTCCTTATTTATTTTCTGCTTGGATGATCAGTCCTATGTTGTCAGGGGAGTGTTTAGATTCCCTACTATAATTGTATTTTTGTCAAATTCTCCTTTTAGATCTGTTAGTAGTTGCTTTATAAATTGTGGTGCTTCCTGATTGGGGAAATATATATTAATGAGTGTGATGTTTTCTTGTTGTATTGTCCCTTTTATCAAGATGTGATGTCCATCTTTATGTCTTATTATTTTTTTATCCTGATGTCTTTTTCATCAGAAATCAGTATGGCCACTCCAGCTTTTCTCTGACTTCCATTTGCCTGAAGTATTGTTTTCCATCCTTTTACCCTGAGTCTATGTTTGTCCCTGTGGCTGAGGTGTGTCTCTTGTCGGCAGCATATGGTTGCATTTTGTTTTTTAATCCAGCCTGGTACCCTGGGCCTCTTTATTGGTGAATTCAGTCCATTTACATTCAGGGTGATGATTGATATATGAGGATATCCTGTATCCATTTCTTCTTTCCTTTTTATTTTTTTGTTGTCCCAACTTTTCTCCATTTATTT
>PVKE010039664.1:0-14922 GCA_004027555.1 Craseonycteris thonglongyai
CCAAGTCTGAAGGTCTGAGAACCAAGGAGATGATGTAATGTAGATTTCAGTACAGATCTGAAGGCGCTAGCACCAGGAGAGAGCCAAGGACAGAAGAGCCATGTCCCAGCTGAAGTAATCAGTCAGGAAAGGCTAAATTCTTCCTTCATCCACTTCCTTGTTCTTTTCGGGCCCTCAACAAGTTGGATGATGCCTACTCACAAAGGAGAGAGAAAACTGCTTTACTGAGTCTACTGATTCAGATACCAATTGCATCTGGAAACACTCTCACAGATAGCCAGAAATAATATTTAGCCAAATACCAGGACACCCATAATCCAATTAAGCTGACACATAAAATTAACCATCCTACAAATTATGCAAGCAAAAGAGTTTCATTCATTTATAGTCACAACTTCATATTATCCAATCCTTGGTCAACAATTTAAATTACAATGGCAGACACCAATATTGAACTTGAATCCACATGACTTTTAAATCTGAATATATTATATCCCCCAAACAATTCACTTTTTATAATGTTAGACCTACAAGATTGGCAAAAAGGAAAAGTCTGACTATTCCATCTTGGACAAATATATGCAACATTAGGAAATGTCATACTCTGCTTCTGGCACTTCTATTAGAGGAACTACTTGCTCATTAGGTAGTAAAGGCTAAGCTGCAAATACTTCCTACCCCAACAATTCTAAACCTAGGTGTATAGGAGTAACTCTTGAACAAATGCAGCAAGAGACTTGTGCGAGAAGCTTCAAGATAACATATTCGTGATAATAAAAAAGTTGAACTAGCCCAGATGTCCGTTATCAGAAGAATGAATAAATAAATGGAACATATTTAAACAATGAAACAGCAGTGACAGTGAATGAATTGTGGTTTTATGTATCCTCCATGTCAATATGGATGAATTTCACAACAATAATAATAAAAGAAGAAAAAAAAAAAAAAAGCAAGCTGCCGAATGCTCATTGAGTTTGTAACAGCTACTGGAAGTACCCGCTCCTATCCCCTTAGGCTTTACCATTTCAGCACAGGCCAAGCCAAACCCCAACTGTCAGTCACTCAACCCTTTGCCAGACAGAGGTTCTTCGCTGTGTTTGAAGCCTGCTCTATCTGCACACAAAGCAGGCCAGAAGTGCCAGGGAATTGTCACCTCTGGGGGCCAATTCTCGACTAATGATCAGCAGGAGTTGGTATAAAAATATGTTGGCTTCCTCTCCACTGAGTAGGATAATTGTAAAGTGTGCATTCTACTCCAGCTCCATGCAGCATGATTCAGATATAGTTGCTCACAGGGATAACTTCTTTGTTGGCTACCTTTCTTTCCCAGTCTTAGTTCCCCACTCTCTTACAGGGTTTTTGTGGCTATGTCAGTTCATTGTATGTGTCTATTTAACTGAGCTAAAGGATGCCAGAGAGCTGTTAAAACATTTCTGGATGTGTCTGGGAGGGATCTGGGGAAGCTTGTGAGTGCATAGATTGAGTAAAGAAAATCGCCCTCATTCATGCAGGTGGGCATCATCCAATATGTTGAGTAGCAGAATAGGACAAAAAGGCAGAGGAAGGGCAAATTTGCTCTCTCTGCTTGAGCTGAGACACCCATCTTCTCCTTCTGCCCTTGAACATTGGCACTCCTGGTTCTTGAGCTTTCAGACCCAGACCAAGACTTGACCTCAGAGCCCCAATTCTCAGCACTTCAGATAGAATTACACCACCAGCATGCAGATGGTAGATGGTGGGACTTCTAAGCCTCCACAACCATGCAGGCCAATTCTTATAATAAATATAAACCTCCTCTTATCTCTCTCTCTATATATCCTATTATTCCCATTTCCCTGACTAATACTAATGTACAGTAAGTAGATAAGGATATAGAAGCTAGAACAGACTGCCTGGGTTTGAAACCAGGGTCTGCTACTTACTAGCTGTGTGACTTTGAGCTAGTCACTTGGCTTCTCTGTGCTTCAGTTTCTTTATCTGCTGAATGAGAACGATAATAACATTATTTACCTTTCATGGTTGTTGTGAGAATTAGAGTTAAAATATGTAAAGAATTTAGAATAGTGTACTAAAAAGAGTAAGCACTGAAATAATGTTAGCTATTATATTAATAAGGATATTTGCAGTAACACCAGAAGGGAAATGTTAAACCCAGAATTAAGTGTAATTCCTTTTGGAAAGCAGGGAGCTTGATGAGTTCAAAAAGAAGTATATGAGGTTCTCGAAGGTATTAGTCATGCTCTGTTTTTTAAGTTAGGTAATGGATATATTTTTTGTTTTATTATTATGCTTTATAACACATATAAATTACATCTTTTAAAATATCTACAAAATAATGCATTATTTTTAGAAGTCTAAAGTAATGAATGATCACCACCAAATATATGTTATTTAAATTTTTGCACCTTTCATGATCTCCGGTGCTCTCTTTCAGCTACAGTCAGCCACCCACCATATTTCCAGTATTCCTTAAAGGCACTGGCATCTGGGACTTTACTCAGGGGGCCCCTTTGAGGATAGTTTCCAGGGTACCTGTTCCTTGCCAGGCCTCTGGGGCCCAGCCCAAATCACATGACACTTTGGGAGCCATTCTGCAACCTTGTACTGCTATCTTTAAAGACATATTGGTTTCAGGATGCCAAGATAGTTCCCGCAATCACAAGGTCCGGGGTTTGATTCCGGCCCCAACCCATGCAAACCCATACGCTGAACTGCAGGACAACTGGTGACCACTGCAATGGCACAGTGACGAAGGTTCTCGCCTCCCATGTGGGAGGCCCCCCCATTCAGTTCCTGTCCCGCACAGCCCCACATTCACCTGTGTGGAATGAAACTATACCACATCTAGTGATGTACAACTATGGAGACTGCCCTGGGCCCTCCGCCTTCTCTCTGTCTTTCTCTCTCTCTTACCTTCTCTCAAACAATAAAATAAATCTTAAAAAAAAAATCTTGATTTAAAAATTATTTCTTTTTCAGTGAGCATTGATTGCACTTAAAAAATTAGTATATGCTTGTTTTAGGAAAAATAGCCTGCTGGTACAAAACAAAAAAGAAAAAACACACTCACAACATTATAGTGATAATGTTATAGCTATAATCATTGTTTATATTTTGATGGACATCCTTTCAGATTTTATATTGTATTAACCATTTTAAAACAAAACTACATTATAGGGAAATGCTATTAAGTGATATCCTTTTTAAATTTATATTGGGAAAATACCTTTCTTTTTTGCTGTTTCAATTAGACTCTTTTGTGGGAATAAACAGACAAGGCTCAATGGCTGGTGGGTCAGCAAAAGGAGGACGAATTTTCTGTAAGGAGACCTGACACTGAGGCACATGGGATCCGTGGGGCTCCTAGAAAGGGACTCTAAGTGTGACCAGGCCTTAGACCTGGAAGCTCCCAGAACGCTGGCACCAGCGGTCTGAGATCTTCCCTTCAGGTTTCACCATTAATGTCACTGCATTTCAACCAATGTTGCTGCTTGTTCTTCTTTCCACTGACAGGTTTCCCTGCCCTATATATCTTTTTCAACTTCTTTTATGTTCTGTCTTTTCAGTTTCTTCTTTCCCAAAACTTCAACTAATAGAAACCTTTGGCTTATTAATGACCCATTAATACTCTTCTAGCCTCTCCTTATCTCGTGGATTTTCACTTTACTCTGTCAACCACTTAAATCTCTCTGCAGTTTCCATTTCAGATTCATGAGACTGAGACTCTTAATGAACCCTGATAGTTTATGTAGGGACAGGGCTTTTTGTGTCCGGCTTTTAGATAGATTAATGGCCAAGAGATTGGCTGTCCTTGGGCCAAGTATGCACTTCTGGTCCACTAGATTGTGTCCTACAAAAAGCAACATACCTCCCCTTCCCCTCTCTCCTGGGGAGAGCCTTTGGTGTAAAATACTTCTGGCTATAGTTACCATGCCCTCTGGTGTGATATCTTGGTATTACATACACTATGGTTTTCTTCTAGAATTGTTTTTCAAATTTTGGATATACAGTAATACTTTGGAACCCAAACGCCCCAAAACTCGAACAACTTGGAATTCGAATGAAAAAGTCAAGCAAATTTTGCCTCAGAATCCGAATGCTGCTTTGGAATCCGAACGCCAACACGTTGTTCATGTGGGACGTAATGACTATACGGCCCGTAGCTTTATCCAAACACCCACTTGTCTTGGAACTCAAACATTTTGGAACTCGAACAGGGTTCTGGGATGGTTTAAGTTCGAATTCCAAGGCATCACTGTGTTAATTTAGAATGATAAAATCAACTACAGGCTGACAATCAGAATTTTTTTTTTTTAAAGATTTATTTTTATTGATTTTTGACAGAAACAGAGACAGAGAGAGACAGAGAGAAGGGGGAGGGCCCAGAGCAGTCTCCATAGTCGACAATTGTTTTCCATATAGTTTCACTCCACAGGTGGGCATAGGGTTGTGCAGGGCAGGAAACGGGCCGGGAGCCTCCCACATAGGCCCCAGCAAGAACTGAACTGGAGGCACACCCCAGCTCAGCATGTGGGTCGGCATGGGCCGGGGCCGGGATTCGATCCTCGGTCCTCTGGGCTTCAAAGCAAGAGCTTTACCCGCTAAGCCATCCCAGCTTTCCCAACAATCAGAATTTTAAGAGTGGAAAAGAACAGAGTAGAACAGAAAACAAGTTTGCATCACATTTCTAACATTGAGTATTATTTCATAAAACGTGTGTGTGTGTGTGTGTGTGTAACAGTGTATATGGTATTCAAAATAGTTATGAACTGGTGTGACATAGGAATAGACATCCAGCATAAACAGCTAGCACAGCTATGCTGGTGGGACCCCGCTTACCCCGAAACTGCATGGATGGGCATGGTTGTGATGCAGAACGTGGAGCTCTTAATATAGGTCACATCCAAAGAATTAGAAAGACACATAGTTCTAGAACACATCTCACTATAGTTATTCATTATAACAAAAACATTGCTGATTTGATTAGAAACTAATGACATTTATTATTATGTAAATTGGCTTGTCTTTGACTACTAGTGAGGTAGAATCATTTTTCAAGGGTTTACTAATCATTTATACTTGACCCTCTAAGTAGAGCTCTGTGAGAGTGTGTCTCCACGTATAGTTACTTCTACGTGTGACTTTCTTCCAGTTCACCAATGTGGCTCTCATTTTTGAATCTTTGTTTTGTTTTGTTTTTTTAAGATTTATTCTATTGTTTCTGACAGAGACAGAGAAAGACAGAGACAGAGAGAGACAGAGAGAAGGGGGAGGGCCCAGAACAGTCTCCATAGTTGTATGCCATCCGTTTTCAACTTTGTTTCATTTCACACAGGTGGGCGGGGGCCGTGCAGGGCGGGAACTGGGCTGGGGGCCTCCCACATGGGAGACACACCCCCCTGAGCCAGGGGCCAAACTGGGGGTGAGAACCAAACTGGGGGCCTCCTGCATGGGAAGCACACCCCTGTTCAGCATATGGATCCTGATGGGCCGGGGCCGGGATTCAATCCTCAGTCCCCACAGCTACATACTGAGTGCTTAACCCGCTAAGCCATCCAGGCTTCCGGTCACTTTCGAATCTTGTACTCTGGCTGAGTACAAGTCCTGCAAGCAATACATCCCAGTTAAATTAAGTGTCGTGGTCACCACATCTGACCTCTACAATGAATTTTTGAGCAGAATTATCTGGAAGTCAGAAAAGGCAAGCCATCAGATTTATCTATACTCAACTGTCTCTAAATGGCCTTGAACAAAAAGAGGAGCTATCCTTTTTGTGTGCTCCAAGAATTGGATGATTTCATAAGAGTGAAAAAGTCTATCTTCTTATTATTGCTTCTTCCTGGTGATTATATGTTCCCCTTCTCAAAGAAAATAGTATTATTTTCATATTTGAGACTCACAAGTATTAGTGTTCACAAAAGAACTGCCTTTTCATTATTAACAATATTTTGTTACTGTGACATTTACTGTGTGTTAGGCACTGGAAAGGTGTGTGTGTGTGTAGAAAGGGAATGGGCATATATACAAACTATAAAATGCATTCTCTTCCTACAAGCAAGTACAGTAGTCCTTCCCCCCCTTATCCTCGGGGGTTGCATTCCAAGTGCACACCTGAAACCAGGGATAGTACCAAATCCTATGCAATCATCTGTGAATTAATGAGGGAGATCCATTCTGAGAAATGAGTCATTGGGTGATTTCACTCTTGTGCACACATCACAGAATGCATTTACATAAACATAGATGGTACAGCCTAGGACACAGCTAGGCTATATGAAATAGTCTTTTGCTCCTAGGCTAAAGCCTTTACAGCAAGTTACTATACTGAATACTACAGGTCACTATAACAAAATGTATTTGTGTATGTAAACATATTTACACATAGAAAAAAGTGCAGTAAAAATATGGCATAAAAGATAAAGTGTGTGTGCATGTTGGGAGGGCTGGGGAAGGGCTGTGGAGGTACCTGTAGTCTGAGAGAGAGTAGATCTCAAGAGGAGAGAAGGAGGAAAAGAGAAGGTGAGAGCAGAGATCAAAAGTAACCAAGTAAGAGAGATAGCTTGAGAGGAAAAATAATAAAGGGACAGGGGAGGGGAAAGAGGGAAAAAGAGAACATAGAAGTGAGTGAAGGAGGGAGAGACAAGGAGGAATGGAATCTGAAGGAACAGAGAGAAAGAGGAAAGGAGGCAAGAGGGACTGGGATCTAGGAAAAATCATCCACTGACAAAATTATACTCACATTTTCTTCATTTTTACTAAACTGTGGTGGAAGCATGCCCAGTCATGCATTGTAGTAGAAATAAGATGTCTATTTCTGCTGGCTACTAAGAAAATTTCAAATTAGTTTGTGCAGTCCTTGTTCAGACGTGAGATTTATTTTTCCTTCAAGCAACTATCCCCCAATGCCACCCCCACTCTTGTCCTGGCAGCTTGCTTTGCCCTCAGCTGCTATCTTAGTCTCTTTGGGCAGTTGTAACAAATGTATTTTCCACAGTCTGGAAGTGGAAAGTCTGAGATTGGGAAGCATCGTGGGTGGGTTCTGTGAGGACCCTCTTCTGGGTTGTAGACTGCTGACTTCTTATATCCACACAGGGCAGAAAAGGTCAAGAGAGCTCTTTGGGGTCCCTTTTTATGGGCACTAATCCCATTCATAAGAGATCTGTGCTTCTGACCTAATCACTTCCCACAGGCGCCACTACTACCATCATATCGGGAGTTAAGATTTCAACATATGAATTTTGGAGGACTTAAAACATTCAGTCCACTGCAGGTTCAGTTCGAACGTGATTGACCCAATGGGCTGGCTGCTCATGGCCTTCCCTCTATTACGATGACACAGCACTCTTCCACATGGCACTTGTGAGGGGCTCACCTTCCCTCCCTTTCCTGGACTCAGTTTCTCCTCTCTTTCCTCTTCTTCTCTGTCCTAGTCTCTCTTTTGGCTCCTCCAACCTCTTTCTCAACCTGACTCTTATCTAGTTTCTGAATATGAAACATTTTGCTTTAGAAGTGAGTTACAAGTGAGGTAGGTCTACTGATTTTTGTGGTGAGAAGAATAAAAAGGCACATATTAGAAAGAGCAGCAGGAACAGTAAACACACAGGACACATGTTTACATACTTATAGATGTAAACTCACCATATACGTACTATGTTGAGGATGTTTTAAACATGATTGTGAAAACTAGAGGTATCTTAGTTATGACATTACCTCATAAGTCATGACTCCTTTACTTTGGAACCAGAAAGCTGGTTCCTTTTCTTTTTCTAGCTGTCAGGTTCAGGTCTTGCACTCCCTGTAGACTTTTTGCTTTAGATTCTTTAATTGAAAGCAAAGTTGGCTTTATTGAAAATGGAAAATAGTGAGGCACAAACATAGGTGCTTCTGAACATTAAAAAAATCCATGATCTGTTGTGTTAAGAATACTATTTTAGTTATATTTATAATAAATTTTGTACTCTAATAGCCTCTTATTAGGTTTTCAGTATTGTGCTTCACCACAGTTCGATGACTTCTGTTCTTAGCTCTTCACTCACTATCAATATTAATTGCAAAAAGAAAACTGAACAATGCCATTGCATTTTTCTCAAGTTTTAAGAAATATGTTGGCATTCATGGAAAGTTCAACCTCAAAGACTTTGGCTCATATTCATTGGTAAATGGAAGTTCGGATTTTCTCTTGGATGATATGCACAATCTGATTTCTTTAATTTTAATCCAAAACAAAAAATTACTTTGCATTTCTTCTGTGTTAAGTCCCTTAAACTAAGTAGTGTGGAATACTTAGTTATGTTGTAAACCATTTAAAAACAGTGTCTAGTTTTCTTACACAGGAGTGGATTTCATTAGCAGTTTAAGCCTGGTAGGACATAGTGTTATTGAAAATGTTTTATATTTCATTTTTAATATATTCAGCCATTGCCTCAGAAGAAATATGCTTCAATCTGTCTAGCAAGTTTATCTACCAGCCCCTGCTCTTTTTTCTAAGACATTTTTATTTTAATTGGTAGGTTTTTGTTGTTGTTTTGTTTTGTTATTTAGTTTTCCTTTGTTTTTGCTTATTAATAGCTGAGCAAGAGTTTTATTTCTTTATCTTTACCATCAAAACAGCATCAGAGTTACTTTCTTTACTGTTCAGCAACATATCTGTATGTCTAAAGCAACCAACCATTTCTAGTGTATCTGGTACTGTTGTTCTAATCATTGCAATCTTTTTAATACAGTGACTTCTAGAATATAAAAAACTTCTAAGAAAAATGCCAAGTGAACATTAGGAGTGCCAACTAAAGCATTTGAAACACTTTCAAATTTTAATCTTGTGTTTTTACATAAATTTATTAAGAATACTTCTTGGGGGTGATCCCTTTATAAGTTACATAAATATAGAATCACTATCTTGTACATAAATATATAATCACTATCTTGTACATAAATATATAATCACTCCTTGTACATAAATATATAATCACTATCTTGAAACTATTATACCAGGGGGACCCCCCAAAAATTGAAATTATCTTCTGGAGGGCAGGCCCCTTGTAATACAGATTACCCCATGAGGTGAGTGTTCTAGGAACCCATCTGCATCAGTGGATCAGCTGGCATTGCTGTGAGAGGCTGAGCTGGGCTTCAGTTAATATTTGGGGGGGTGGGGGGGCGGGGAGACTCTTTCAAGGCATTTGCTCATTTCATGATGGGTGATTTTCACAAACAACTTGCAGGATGACAACACACCTGCCCACATCCGTGCTGAGTGTTCAGCAGTTTTTGACCAAAAACATAACCCTCATGCCCCACCTTCCTATTCATTCAATCTGCCCCTAAGTGACTTTCATTTGTTTCCCAGGATGAAAAACATCTTCAAGGGAAACATTTTGCCAATGTGAAAGAGATGAAACAAAAACGGGCAGAAGCACTAAAAGGCATCAAAATCCACAAGTTTAAAAACTGTTTTGAGCAGTGGAAAAAGTGTCTTGATAAGTGTATTGCATCAAATGGAGAGTACTTTAAAAGTGACTGAAGTTAGAATAAATACACAATTGTTTTAAATAAATTTTGATATTTGGGGTCCCTCTTGTAATGTAATATCATATGTCAACTATAATTGGAAATTAAAAAGGACTTTTAATTCTTTAAAAATTTTTAAAATTATATTAACAAGAATACTTCTTAATTTGTGTTACAAATGAAGCAATTTTTTTCCAAATGGGAAAATAAGCTTAATTATTATTTTGCTTTAGCTATGTTGAGTCATTTTCTTTATGATTTGGATTTTCAGTAAAGATATGGAGCTTTGATTATTGATTCTTCGTATTAAAGACTGTCAATAATGATCTGGGTTCAGACAAAAGAGAATGAGTATAGAACCTATCAATCAATAAAGAGATTAGTTGAATCCTTGGTGAAGGAAATTAGTAGCAACTGAAAAAGATGGGGGTACCAAATAAAACCAGGAGATAAAAGAAAAGAAAGATTAGGATAAATTCTTGATATGATTGAAACTGAAAGATGCTCAGGGAATCCATGGTGTTGGGCTACTGCATAACTAAGCCATAGCTGAAATGTGGGTTGAGGTCCTTCATTTATCTTGTTGGCCATATCCAACTATAAGAAAGGGTTTGGCATGTCCAGTGGTAACTCAGGTAAATTCAACCTGCTGTTCAATTACCAGTCAACAAGTGAAGAAGATCAACTGACTTGTGGTGCTGTTGCATCATATACCACAGAGAAAATTAATAAATAAATAAATAAATAAATAAAATGTAATATAAAATGCTACCTTAAAATGTAATTTAAAAAAAATATGTATTCTCTCTAGCACTAGATGAAGCTGATTCTTTGACAAAACCAGATTTAACCCTGAAATTACATAGCCAAAGTCTACATATAGTGATGACTCTTGGAAATACAATAATCACATGATGTGGGGGGGGGGAGTGTTGTTTCTTTTCAGGCATGAACAGACCAATCTTGGTCATTTTTTTCTTAAATTATTGTATTTTTTTATTTGGTGAATGATTCTTTTAAAATCTGACTTCTTAACAAAAGTTTGCAAGTAAAACTCATTTTCTTTCTTTTTATCTTTAATGTTTTTGTTTCTGAATCTTTCTTTCACACAGTAATTATTTCATGGTCCAAAACCTTGAATCTAGTAACCAGGGTCCATCAGAGATGGAAACTCTGCTTATACTTTAGACTTGCTATGATAAACCCTGAATATCATGTGATTTAAGGTTTTTGTAAACCTGACTTGTTAGAGAATCTGGTATTTCAGTCATGTCATTTTTACCTAAAATGTATGATTGATACTATCTGTTTATTTTGATTTATCATGTGTAAGATTATTAGATTACCTGGTAAACTGATTTGAATGTTTATGGTAACTTGATTCATATGAGTTAAATACTAAGAAAGGTCTTGTTTATGTGTCCTGTTTGGCTGCTTTATTACATGTTTGCAGTGTTCAAGAAGTCAGATACTTTACATCTGTATTTACTTTTTCTAAGGATTAAGGCAGTGGCTCTCAGAATATGTTCCCCAAACCAGTAACATCAGCATTACCTGGAAATATGTTAGATGTGCATATTCTTGGGCTCCATCTGAAATCTTCTATGTCAGAACTTAATATCTTAAGAAAAACAAAATTTGTGATATGAATGACTTAAATATTAGTTTAAATACAAGTAACTGTAATGTAGGTCTTTCAGGTCAAAGAAGCTCTCCTTTAACTTCAGAAAATTCAGCTGATAAAGACCTAGATATATTTTAACTTTGATTGTATATTTTCTTTGGCAACACTAATGTCAGGTCAAACAATGATGTGAGCTAAAAACTTTTTTACCTCTGCTCATTTCATATATTTCAAAAATATAGGAAGAAAAGATGTTCTAGATTAGAAAAGACATAACAAAGAGAAAATTTTAAGGCTGGTTAGAAAAACCATCATTCTTCTCAGAATTGCAAATCTTGATATTAAATATTGGGCACTTAAAAATTGTTCACTTTCTCTGTTTGGCATTAAATTGTTTTCCAAATGTCACAAGAGCAATTGTCACCATATTAGGGACCCCTGGTGATTTATACCAAGCAAGCTTGGTGTTAGTGCCAAGTACTGCATTTTTAGCTGTATAATATGCAATACACAACTAAATTACAAAATAATAAATTATATGACCTACATCACTTTTGTGTGGCAAAAAATTTTAGTAGTTTGGGAAAATCAATGGCTATACAAATTATGCTTAGGATATCCAACACAATAATAAAAAGTTATCATTACTGACATGACGGAAAGTTTGTCAAAGTATATCAGAATATAATGGACTTGTCAACCATGAATAGTTTCTACAAAACCACTTTAGAATAGAGCTGTTTTCCTTTTAAATCATTAAGACCTTATAGTGTGCTCAAATCAATTTTTTTGTTAAATGGATTCTGTATTAATATGAACATTTTTCATCTTAAGTTTATGACAGTTCAAGTAAAGAACATAAAGCGCTACATAGTACGTAGGATACTGCTCTTTTAACGAACTATTTTCTTCTTAAAATATGCTGACACTTCAGTGGTGAGCTGGAGTTATGTAGATCCTACCAGCTTGCAAGAGTCAAATGTGAAATTTCCAGGAATTTCATGAGCCAGTTATTAAGCCTAGCCATTTAAAAAAATTACCGTGAAGTACAAAAGCTTATAATTTAATTACATTTAAAATAAAGATACTATCGCTTCTCAGCCTTTTGGCTAAAATCAAGTGTAAAATAAAGATACTAAATTCTAAAAACTCATCACTAATGAATTATAGTACATTTTATTATGTACTCTTGAAGTTATTTAGTGTATTGTGTCTGTATGGTGGATATACTATATAGTGATGTGTTACTTGCACATCTCTTCCCAACTTTGCCTTTAGTGACATCACCTTGGCAGCTTAAAATCAGCCACAATAGGAGTACTGACATCATGCAAAGTAGCAAACACTCAGAATCAAGATTTTCAGGTGTTCTGATGCTTGTTTTCCCCAGAAAGTTGGATATTACCCATTTTCTGCATGCCACTGGATGTACTATTTAGGCTAAGCCATAGCTATCAAACATATTCCCACCTAGTTTGTTGCCAGATAAAATACAGGATATCATTAAATTTGAATTTCAGATAACAGATAATTTTTTATTTTTTAGTGTACCTCTATCTCATGCAGTATTTGCATATGTTTTACATATAACCATATCCCAAATATTTCATGGGACATGCTTACATTTTAAAAATTATTCATTGTTTGTTTGAAATTTAAGTATTTTTATATGCTAACTTTGGCCATCCTATACCTGTTGTTTCTTAGGGATTATTATCCATGGAGTTACCATACTTTGCTCTTCATGAATCAGTCCAGCTGATGGAGCTGCAGGAGGGCACCTGCTTAAGAAGTAGTTTATACGGCCAATAGGGATTAAAAGTAACTAAATAAACTGATTAGATACTTTTTCAAAAGTGAAACCAAGGGGATGCCAGAATAGCTCAGTGGCTGAGTGCTTGCCTCACAGTTTCAAGACCTGGGGTTTGGTTCTCGGCCCCAACCTGTGCAAACCCATATGCTGAGCTGTGGCGCAACTGGTAACCGTCAGGATGGCTCAGAGGTGAAGGTTCTCACCTCCCATGTGGCCCACATCCACCTGTGTGGAATGAAACCAAGTCACAACTAATGATGTACAACTACGGAGACAGCTCTGGGCCCTCCCTCCTTTCTCTCTCTCTCTCTCTCTTTCCTTCTCTCAAAACAATAAAATATATCTTTTAAAAAAGTTGAAATCAAGATTCAAGGAGGAGTCAATTAGGTGGCAGGAGAAAAAACATTTTTTGAAAATGTGCCAGAAGAACAGAGGCAGCGGAGAACTGGAGAAATAAGCAGTTTGCCTGCCCTACACGATGGTTGACAGGTCGATTCAAAGGCTGCCAGAAGCAGGCAGGTGATGAGTCACCTTAAAAACGAAGCACATTAGAATTACTTGGGGAGCTTTCAAAACTACTCATCTCCAAGCCACACAACAAATCAATTATTTCACAGTCTCTGGCTGTGAGACCCAGGGCTCAGGTTTGTTTTCCAGTTGTTTTTTGAAAGGTATCCAGCTGGTTACATTGTGCAGCTAACTTTACATTTCCTTGTGTCATCCAAAAGACCTTGTCTCAGTCCTAAACTGTGTCATGAGCTATGCTTGTTTACAGGAACTGAAAAGAATTCTTCACCACAAATACCGAGGTGAGGTGTGCAAAAACCAAGCTGGCGACAAGGCATCGTATGCACAAAAGGACTGAGCTCAACGGAAGGATAACTATGCATAAAAGAATTTCATTACTCCCTGCCCCAGCCTGTGAATGAAGAAGGCTCCTTCTCAGAAGGGGAGGTGCCTGTTAGAGCATGAACTCACCCTTCTCCATTCCTTAATCAAAGAATCAAGTTTCTGCTCTCCTTTACTGAACTCGGTCTCATTCTATTGACATGAACGGCACTGGGCGAAGGACCTTGGTTTGGGGAGAAATAGATTTTCTTCAGCTGCAGCAGTCAAGGTGTTAACCAAGTTCTTCACTGCATTCTGAATAACCTTTTAGCTCTAAACTACATGTGTATGTTGGCTACTTTCAGTCCTCAAATGTTTTAAACAGGGTGCCAGTTCACTGTCCCTCAGACCGTTGGAGGGCCGCACTGCGGGCCCAGGATGAGTCAGCTGCTAAGCAGGACTGGCAGCGGTGGCAAAAACACCCGACGGGCCGGATAAATGTCCTCGGTGGGCCGCATGTGGCCCGCAGGCCGCAGTTTGAGGATGGCAGGAACCCTGGCTGAACTGCAGTACCTGTTTTTTCGTGTGGTTTTGCTTTGCATTGACATCCTCTGTTTTTGTTTGTTTGTTTGTTTTTAATTGTTTTTTTATTCTTAAATTTATTAGGGTTACAGTGGCCAATAAAAATTATATAGGTTCCAGGTATGCAATATCCTCTGCTTCTTAAAAATTTCTACCTATAGCCACATAATATCTTAAATTCATACAATATTCTATGTCCTCGCCATAGGCCTGCCTCTATTACTGAGTTTTTCTGTGTATAAGATGCCCCCATGTATAAGGTGACTCCTACTTTTCTAACCCAACATTAAGAAATCAACACATGGGCTACTCCTGTATATAAGATGACTCCCAATTGTTGGTCCAACAATTTTAGATAAAAGTACCATCTTAGGGGAAAGCCGGGACGGCTCAGCGGGTTGAGCGCTCGCTTTGAGGCCATGAGGACCGAGGATCGAATCCCGGCTCCGGCCCAGGCAGGACCCACATGCTGAACTGGGGAGTTCCCACAGTTTGGTTCTCTAGCTGTCTCTGTCTCTGTCTCTCTCTCTATCTGTCAAAAAGTAAAATAGAAATAACTATGCACTGA
>PVKE010039665.1:0-14918 GCA_004027555.1 Craseonycteris thonglongyai
GGCACCAGCATTATGTACACACTCAATGGTTTGATGTTTACCTGGAGAGGAGGGAGGAGGGGGGAGGGAGAGTTGTGGGGGGAGGGGGGAGTGGGCACCAGATATATGGTGTTGGAGGGGGACCTGATTCTGGGAGCTGGGCACATAATGCTATGCATGGGTGATGTGATGTGGAGTTGTACATTGGGAAACTATCTAATTGTTACCAACCAATGTCAGCCCATTAAATTTAACAATAAAATATAATAATATTAAAAGATAAATAAATAAATAAAAAATAAATAAAATCTAATATATCAGAACACTGTGATCCTAGCTAACAGTCACGACCTGATCAGTCCAGCAACCGCAATCAAAATGGCAACTTTGTGTCTCCCGGTTGGGTGGAGGAGAGTTTAAAGAGTGCAGCGGCTAAAGAAGACACGACATGTACAAAGGCAAAAGCTAGAGAAAAAACTTATACATACGATATCGCAAATATACCAACGAATATAATAAACCTGTGTAGATACCCAAACAATATTTTTAAATTCTAACAAATGTATAAAAATAAATTCTAGTTTTACTTAGTGTTTATGAAAAACTTCTGATGCAGTCAAATAATGACAGGTACACACAAATCGGGTGGCGCCCACGGGCACGGGGTTGGGAACCCCTGCTCTAGACAATTGTAGATAATAGATATTCCACCTAAATCTGTGCTCCCATGGCTAAATAAAAGGATGAGAGTCTTCAGCAATAGAGTGAAGAAAATTAAAATAATATATTTAATATCTAACAAAAAAAGTTTCCTCTAAGAACAGAATCTGTTCTAATTCTTTCAACTGTTTAAGGAATTTGAATTAATGGCATATTGTCCAACACAAACCTGGGGCAGCTTTGGATCCTCCAATCATGATTTAACACCTTTTTAAAGATGGACAAGCATGGGATGCTGGAATAACTCAGAGTTTGAGCGCTTGCCTGCTGAGCCCTCCCCCTTCCCTGTCTGTCTTATCTTCTCTCAAAATAACATGCACACACACACACACACACAATCACCACAGGTTAAAAAAAAAAAAAAGATTGGGGAAGTTGGGATGGCTCAGCAGGTTAAGTGCTTACTTTGCAGCCCTGGGGACCAAGGATCAAATCCCGGCCCCAGACTGTGTGGATCCATATGCTGAACTGGGGTGTGCTTCCCATGTGGGAGGCCCTCAGTTTGATTCTTTCCCCCTGGTTCAGCCCCCAGCTCAGGAGGGTGTGCCTCCCATGCACAAAACTCCCGGCCCAGTTCTTGCCCTGGCCTCCATGGCCCCCGTCCACATGTGTGAAACAAAACCATGTGGAAAACAGATGACATACAGCTATGGAAATTGCTCTGTGCCCTCCCCTTTCTCTCTGTTTCTCTCTGTCTCTGTCAAAAACAATAAAATTAATCTTAAAGAAAAAAAAGATGGACAAGCAGAGGGCAGCAGGTCAGATAATTACAAACAACCTCAATAGCTATGATCCAAGGACCATGTGCAAGGCAGAATCCAGGAGAAGTCAGCAGGTGAAGAGCAGCAAATCAGACATTCCGCCAGGAGTAGACCGAGCTTTGTGTTACTGAGGGAGAAAGCTGGTCTCTGTTTATTACATTTGGACCAAATATGTTTGTGTAAACCTACTGGCTGACAAAACCACTGTTTTGTTATGTATTGTTATGAATTGTTCTACATTGGCTATTAGTTGGGGTGTTACTTGTAGAAATGTTAGCAGGATATATGGGGTGATTAAGTTACTCTCTTGAGATTTTGAAACTTTGATCCCCTTGACTCTTCCTTTTTCTTCTTTTTCATCTTTTTTCTCTTTTCTTCTCTTCTTTTCTGCTCTCTTCTCATTCTATTTCTTCTGTTTGTTTTTTTCTCCCTCCCCCTCATAATTGTAATATAGACATTGGACATTTAAAAACTGTATATGCAACTTTTATGTGGTGACTCTTTACACATTCAAAATAACACATAGTGTAACACATAGATGAAGTAATGTAGAATTCTACACCTGAAACCTATGTAACTTTTACTAATCAATGGAACCCTAATGAATTTAATGAAAAAAGTCTTAAGTTTTTTCTATACAAATAATGCCAAACTGTTACATTAACTACATGTTTTAAGTGAAAGATCTCCAAACATTTTTTTGATTGTATAAGCTTATAACTCCATCACAGTTTTTGGGTATGCATCCCCAATATATAGAACTCATTTATTTATACCAAACTTGTCCAACCTGAAGCTGTAGCCTGAATGTGGCCCGGGATAACTTTGAATGTGCCCCAACACAAATTGGTACATTTTCTTAAAACATTATGAGCCTTTTCTTTATAACTTTTTTTTTTTTTTTAGCTCTCCAGCTATTGTTAGTGTTAGTGTATTTTATGTGTGGCCTGAGACAATTCTTTCAATGTGGCCCAAAAAACCAAAAGATTGGATACCCCTGAATTATATATTACATATGTATACTGCTGTACTAATTGAATTAAAGTTCTAATATTTTCTCTATACTCCAGTGAGTCAACTTGTGTACTTTTGGGGATGCATGAATCACTTCCCCTTTCCCAATCAGAACAACTCCACATAATGGTTCAATAGTTACTGAACTAGTTTAAAAAAAGAAGTTTTAAATATTTTGTTAACGCTAATCACAGGAGAGTAAAAGTTTATAATTTTCAGAATTTAATCTTCATAGTCAATATTGTACTTTCTGAGCCTGCTCAATAAATAAGATCTCAAGAAACAGTACGAGATGGAGTAGGGGGCTGTTTGAAGGTCCTGCAGGGTAAGAAGTCAGAGAAAAGAGAAGAGATTACAATTTTATTTTATTTTGTTTAAATTCATTTTATTTTATTGTGTTTCTACTACATGCCAGTCACCGGGGACACCAAGCTATAGAAGAAACGGTCTCTCTCTTTAAGTTGCTTCTAAGTCTTAGATACTGAGAGAAATTTATATTTTTGGTGGAAAGAGCCCAATAAGTCTGACTATGCAAGTATCAGCTTTATCCACACTAGAGAACAATGGGAAGAAAGGGAGAAATAGAAAAGTTTTTCCACTCACTGATAAATGCTATTAGTTGGACACCCATTCTGTGGCAGGCTCTTTTGCATATGTTATCTCATTTAATATTTTCAAGAATGCTGTATGATTGCCATTGTTATCACTATTTGGAAGGAAGAAAAGGAAGTTCACATAGGTGAAGTATTTTGTACAAGGTCAATAACTGGTAAGTAATATAGATAGGATTTCATCCAACCTGATGCAAAATAGTTACCATTGGACTGTCTCTTATGTGCCAAGCAGCGATATGCACTTTATTTATATTATCTCATTAAATTTCCATAACAATTAAGTACTATTATTTTGCCCAGTTTATAGATAAGAAATTTGGGACTTGGAGAGCTGTTCATGTTGTATACTAAGCGCCTGGATTGTTATTTGGCTTCTTTCCCTGACTGTGTTTCTCTTGATGATGGAACAGGAAGGTGTCATGACAAGAAAAAGACAGACCAGCCAAGGGACAACCTGTGGCTCAAAGTGATAGTAGATTTCAGTGCCTAAATCGCTTGTTGATAGGCTTATTTATAGCAATAGCAATATAGGATATATGTAAATAGCTGGTTATGCTTTATCTAAATGTTCAGTAAATTTTCTTTTAATCATATCTGTAGATCATAAGTATTACATATTCCCAGGACACTTCTGGGTATACAGGCTCAATTTAAGAACAATGACAAGAGATTGATTGTGTTTAACATAAATCCTACTGACTCTACAGACCACCTCAGCCCAGCACTGGCGCCCTGACGGACAGAGACCCCCACACTGCATCTTCTCCTCCTCTTTAGAAGGATAATGCTAATAGGATTTATTTCCAGCCTATTCTTGAAACTTGCCATTCTTGTTCATTGTTAGTGTCCTCCCTGCAGTCTTCTGAGTCATCTCACCTGAAGGGCTTAGAGCTCTGCTTCATTTCAGGAGCTGCAGGCAACCACCTAGGTAAAAAATGATTTAATTCTCCCCTGATCTCATAGCAGTAGAATTGTGATTCATTTATAATCTCCAGGGAGACAAAGTTATACTCACACGTGTCCCAGAATGGAGTTAGTAACACAAACAGGGCAGGTTGCTAAGCAATATAACACATACTTCCTGAGTTACAGGAATAGTGTGTTTGCTCTTAGTGTCGGTGATATATGGGGAATCCCAAGCAAAAGACCTGACCACATAGTACACTGAGGTTTAGAAGTGTCATAGATAGTATCATTTGGTTTTAACTTCATATTCTCCTTTTTCTTTCCCAAATCCTTTGGATTGATCTCATACTTCATAATCAGGAGAGAAATAATAAGATAATAAGACATGTAATGACTGGAAATAAATGCATTTGACATCAGCATTTTAAAGAGGCTGAAGAGACACAGTGTGAGGGTCCCTTGTCAGCCAGCATACTGGTGTTGGGCTGAGATGGTCAGTAGAATCAGTAGGATTCCATTGATTACGTCAGACACAATCAATCTCTTGTCATTGTTCTTAAATTGGGCCTTTATACCCAGAAGTTTCTTTTTATATATATATATTTTTTTTAATTGTTAAATTTATTGGGGCAACATTGATTGGTAACAATTAGATAGTTTCCAGATGTACAAGTCCACATCACATCACCCATGTAACGCATTATGTGCTACCTCCCAGAATCAGCTCTCCTTTCACCTTCTATCTGGTGCCCACTCCCACCTCCCCCACCCCTACTCTCCCTCCCCCCTCCTCCCCTTCACTCGGGTAGTCACCAAACTATTGAGTGTGTCCATACAGAAGTTTCTTGGGAAGATGTAATACCCATGATCTTCAATCACATTTAAAAAAAAATTTACTGAGAGATTTCGGGATAGCTCAGCAAGTTGAGCATTTGCCTTGCAACTGCGAGGTCATGGAATTGTATCCCAGACCTGGTCTGTGCAAACCCATATGCTGAACTGTGATGCAACTGATAACCGCTGGGATGGTGGTGAAGGTTCTCGTGTCCCATGCAGGAGGCCCCCAGTTGGGTTTCCACCCCATGCAGGCCCACATCTACCTGTGTGGAATGAAACCATGTCACAACTAACAATGTACAACTATAGAGACCGCTCTTGTCCCTCCTCCTTCTCTCTCTCTCCCTTCCTCCTCCTCCTCCTCTTCCTCCTTCTTTCTTCTTCTCTTAAACACAATAAATATTAAACAAAAGAAAGAAAATTTATGAAACATTTAGCTAATGGAAGAGAGGACTGATGAACTGTTTAATGCTGACTATGTCAGTTGGCTAAAATATCAACATATGTGGGCTTTACTCTGTGTGTGTGTGTATGTGAGAGAGAGAGAGAGAGAGAGAGAGAGAGAGAAATAATTTAACTCTACAAACACCCATGTCTAACTTCTATTGGTTCTTTGGGTTTCACTTTAAATATCACTTTTCCCTAAAAGCTACCCAAAACTGGATTAGTTGTCTTCTGCTATGGATATTTGTTGTTAATGTTGTTTCTGCTTGTTAACATCTAAAACACCTACTGAATTTGGGGGAGAATTCCATATGTGTAGTATTTGTGGGATCCCTTACTGATCTTCCTACTGAGGAAGCTAAATGGGGCAGGAGTAGTGTGGGGAGAAAGATTTCTCTTCCATCCTCTGGGAGCCCAAGATTAATCCAATTGGATTCTCCTGTTTGGAATTTTGGACTCTGAGTGAGCAACACAAAGACAAAAGAGATAGCTAGAATTTCCTGTTTCCAGTGGTAGGGGCATTCCACACTGCATTTGAAGCTTTCTGGGGTCCTCTCCTTTTTTCTGAACTTGCTCCTCCAGCCCATCTAGAGCCTACAAGCACTCTATAAAAAAAACAAACAAACAAAAAAAACAACTCCATAGCCTTCTGGAGAGTCTTTTTACCTAAATCAACCAGTCTGCTTCAAAACTTGATCCAGGAACCTTGAATGAGCTACTATCCCATTAGTTTACTGAGCATCTGTATTAGTTTCCTCTGACTGTCGTAACAAATTATCACAATTTTGTATATTAAAACAGCAGACATGTATTCTCTCAGGTCAGAAGTCTGAAATCAGTATCACTGGGACAACATAAAAGTTTGGGTAGGGCCATGTTCTCTCCAGAGACTCTGAGACAGAGTCTGTTCAATGTCTCTTCTAGTATCTAGCTCTGGGGGCTGCCATCACTCCTTGTCTTAGCTTGTGGTTATATCACTCCATTCTCTGCTTCTGTGGTCACATTGCTTTTCCTCTTTCGTGTGTATCAGATTTTCCTCTACCTTCCTTTTATAAGGATACATGTGATTAAATTTATAGTTCATTCAGATAATCCAGAATAATCTCCCCATCTCAAGACCTTAATTTTATCACATCTGCAAAGAAACTCTCCTTTTTAGCCATGTAAATTAACATTCACAGGTTCCAGGAATTGGGTCATTCATACATTTGGGGGCCATTTCTCAGCCTATGATGGTATCCTTGGTTGACCCCTCTGTAGCTCTGGTGGTTAGGTCACTTATCTATCCCCCTCTCTAGACTGTGAACTCCTGGAGCTCAGAAGCCATTTGTATTGCCCATCATTTATTTTCAGTGCCAAGTTTCTGGTAAGCACACAAAAATAGTCATTGAATATATCAATAAATAAATTAAATCCGAGATATAATCATTATTGCATTATTTATTTTTTTTTTTTTTAGCATAAGGTTTGAAATTTTTTAATTTGGGGGCAATTTTTTTTTGTAATAAGTATGTCGATATCAAGACTATTTCTGTTTAATTAAGTTAGTTTTGCTTTCAAACCTCTAAGGTGCTTCTTTTTATAAGACTCAGTCAGCAGACATGAAGCAGGGGCATCACCATCCAGCTACCAGGTCACACATTGCTAATCCATCACGACTCTTTTCTCAGAAATGCAAACACTGCTTTAGAAACCTGACACAATGTTCCAGGCATCTGCTTATTGAGTGAAGTTGCCCTTGAGATAAAAATTTTCATGTTATCATAACCAGAAGATAGAAACCAGACTCTCAGTTGGTTCCTCTGAGCTTAATCACTTTCTCATTATTTCAGTGTTAGCTCTACTTCCACAAGGATCAAATAGTCCACATTCATTCTACTCCAAGCTCATAATATTCTCTTTCTTATACCCAGGCACTAACCCTTGTTCAAGTTCCAATGCAAGTCCCACTTTAAAAAGGAGAGATTATTTTTTAACTTTGACACAGATGATTGTTGCTTTTCATGCTGTCAAATGCTATTTGTTCTTTCTCCCAGATCTCCAATTATGATTAGTACTTACTTTCCCCAGTAAGGTTCCCTTTCTTATACTGTCACACTGACTTTCAATTTATTACCTCTCCCCAAAATACAATATGTTAAACACTTTACTTCTTTCTGGGATTTTTTAGAGGAGACCTACCAAAACTCTCCATCAACGATGAGTGATGCTGGCACAGCCCCCACCTACATTGTGTCTATTAGAGGACTGTTCCAGGTGTGACTGGTTGTGACCAACTGAAACCTGAACTCTGTTTCTGGGCCAAGTTGGAAGGATACACAAGCCTCTGACCTTTATCTTCTTGACAGGGTGATTTCAATGGCAAAACAAATGATAACACTAGAAACAGCCAAGTCAACAATTAATACACTCCTTCCTTGTCTTTGGCAGAGAAAATACAGTAGATGTTTTCCCACAATGTTTCCTGCTGCATATGTGCTACTGAATCCACTTATCCTTGAGAAATAACAGTGTGCTAGTAAATTTTCAATCTCTTGTCTTTTTTCAGTTATGGGGTCATTTTCAGATATATAATACTAAATAATCACAGATTATAATATTTCATTTTTCATATAGGAAGACAAGCCTAAAGTGGACATATTTTATAATCCTGGTTTATGAAACAAGCACATTTTAATGGTGTATGGTTAAGCATTCTTTAGCTTTCAGTGTTATTTTATATTAATTTCATGTGTACACCATAGTGGTTAGACATTTATATAATTTAAGAAGTTATCCCCCTGACTAGTGTAGTAACCACCAGGCACTATACATAGTTATTACTATAATATTGATTGTGTTCCCTATGGTTTCCTTTACATCTCTGTGACTATATTGTAACTACCAATTTGTATTTCTTAATTTCTTCACCCTACCCCCAACTATACTCCCTTCTATCATTTTGATAAATCTAGTACCCATCTGATGCCATACATAGTAATTACAATATTATTGACTATATTCCTATGCTGTATCCTATATCCCCAAGACTATTGTGTAACAACCAATTTGTATTTCTTAATTCCTTCCCCTTTTCACTCAAATCCACAACCCCTTCTTATCTGGCAACCATCAAAATGTTCTCTGTACCTATGGATATGTTTTGTTTGTTAGATTCTACTTATATGTGAAATCACATGGCATCTGTCTTTCTTTGACATATTCCACTTAGCACAATGCCTTCAGGTCCATCCATGTTGTTACAGATGGTAAATTTTCTTTCTTTTTTTTTTTTTAATGTCTTGGTAATATTCCACTGTATATATGTACTGCTTCTTCATTATTCATTCATCTATTCAGGGATACTAGGGTTGCCTTCATATCTTGGCTACTGTAAATACTATTGCAATGAACATATGGATGCCCACATAGTAGTATTTGAGTTTCTTCTTCAGATAAATACCCAGAAGTGGGATTACTAGGTCTTTCTTTGTCTCTTGTTATAACCTGTGTATGTGTATGTATGTATGTATGCATTTAATTTTTATTAAATTGGGGTGACATTTGTTAGTAAAGTTATATAAGTTTCAAGTGTACATTTTAATAACACATCATCTACATATTGCATTGTGTATTCACCACCCAGAGTCAGTTCTCCTTCCATCACCATATATTTAATCCCCTATTTCTTCTTCTACCTCCTTCCCTCCCCCTTACCCTCTGATAACCACTAGACTATTATCTATGCTTATATATTTTTGTTTGACTGTTTGTTTATCTTTTGCATTTGTTGCTTTTGGTTTTATATAGCACATATGAGTGAAGTCATATGGTTCTTGACTTTTTTTGTCTGACTTATTTTGCTTAGCATGGTAATCTCAAGGTCCATTTATTTGTTGCAAATGGCAATATTTCATCTTTTCTTGTGGCTGGGTAGTATTCCATTGTGTATATGTACCATAATTTCTTTTTTTCCCCATAGTTTCTTTACCCTGTTTTCTATCAAAGGATATTTCATTTGTTTCCATTTCTTGGTCACCGTGAATAATGCTGCAATGACTATCAGGGTATATATGCATATATCTCTATAAATAAATGTTTTCAAATTTTGTTGGAAGAAGAGAGGTTTCTGGGGTGAAGACAAGGTGCTAGTCAGGTTGATGAAGACTCAGATATGATGCCTGCCTGCCTCTATACCTACCCATCAGTCTGAAAGAATCAGGAAACATATGACCTCACTTATAGGTGGAATATAAAACTGAAAGTAACAAGGAAACAAAAACTTATGGACAAACTCAATAGTTTGATGGTTATCTGAGGGTAAGAGGGGTGGAGAGTGGGGGGAGGGTTGGGAGTGCGCACCACATATGTGGTGATGGAGGGAGAGCTGATTCTGGGTGGTGAGGACATAATGCAATGCATAGATGATGTAGTGTAGAGTTGTACAACTGGAAACTATATTGCCAACCAATGTCACCCCAAAAGACTTTTTTTAATCTATTTTTTTTCTTTTTTATTAAAAAAAAGAAAAGAAAAGGAGAGATCTCACAAAGAAACAATGGCTTCTGCCAATTCCTCTGTCTGGAATTAACCTGCCCATTGGGCCCTCACCCTGAAGCCAGACATTTCATTTCCTCCCCATGTGTCCCTGGTGTCTTTCTAGCGGCTGCCCTAGTGCTGGAGCTCATAATGAGTGAATCCATCAGTGAGTAAGGTTGAGCACAGGCCCTCTAGCAAGAATGCCTGGGACTGCAGCTGCCCTCTGTCTCAGTCAGCCAAAATCTCTTCTGGTTTCACAGCCAAACTTCTCTCCTGGGCACTGGAACCCTGGGCTGTGGAGCTTGGTGTGGTACTGAGACCCTCCCTCTTCTGGGGGGATGACCTCTGCAGATATCCCTCCTAGTTTGTAATGGTCACACACAGTGTGAGATTAGCTTGTTCTGCAGCTCAGCCCCTTTTACCAGGCTTGGGGTGGCTTCTTCTGTATGTCCATAGTTGTAGGACTTCACTTCATTATGTTTCCAGTGATTCTCAGTTTAGTTATAATTTGATGTGGTTGTGAGGGGCTGTAAGCATAACGTTTACCTACTCTACCATCTTGATCAGAAATTACTGGTTAATCTCTTTATTATCAATTGAGTTTGCTCTGGTTTGGATGTAGTTTTTTTTTGTTGTTTTTTTTTTTTGGATAATTGTTGCAATCTCGTGGGGTTGATTAATATGGCTGTTTGTAATGACTGTAGATGGCCATATAGTCATACTTGGCTAGCAATGAGTCTTAGGGCTGGTGATGGTAAACAAGACTGGAAGAACTCTCACATTTAATGAGTTCAAATGAGTATTTCTTCAAATTTTTGAAAGTGAAATTGGGGCCATGAGACACACACCATGTTTTTTTGTTTTGTTTTGTTTTCATGGTGTGTGGAAGACAGTATGAGGGCCCTAAATCGCTGAGCTGCTCTCTGGCTGCGTATTTGCAACAGCCTCATCTGATGTCCACAGATGGTCAGTAATGGTCAGTCTGTCCCAGAGCCAGACACTCTTCTCTCTTTCTTTCCATTTCCAGCTTGTGTCTCTACATCTTTGACCTGAGAGCCCCAGAGGTCATGAATTCATTCTTCTTTCTCCTCTCACATCAACCATAAATAAATTGATGAAAAATGTCTTTCACATTTTTGCATAGAGTTTGGAAAATCCTTCACACTTCTCATTATTGGAAAGAGTGAATGAATGTTCTTTTGTATGAGTTTCTAACATTTTTAAAACTTGTCTCAAAATTGATCTTCCATCTTATATTATTAAATCCCCTGCGTTTGACTTTTCTGACAGAAGGACTAGCACATAAAAAAAAATTTTTTTTAAAAAGGGAAATATTATTCACTATTGTCCTCAGATATCCAATAAAATAAAATAAAATAAAAAACGTAACTAACCCTGCTTTGGTATCCTTTCCTTTCTCTTGCTCCTCTTTTAGAGTCAGTGTTACTGAGGAAGAAAAAAATGATCAAAATGCAGATACCCATGAGACCAAAGGAAGGCAGGAGTAAACAAACCCTGGGTTGGATCACCACTTTGAGTAACAGGGCAGGGCAAGACTCTTTAAATGCCCAGCCTCATAAGACAAGGTCATGCTGAAAGAACACAATGCTTTCTAAACAGTTTTGTTGTTTAGAGATAGTCAAAATCTCTAACAATTGAGATAATATTGGTCACGTTTTAGAGTAAGATTGCAAGAAAAAGTATCATGTAGATGTCTGAGGTTAATGCTCAATGCCAGTATCTTTTGGGGGATGGGACAACATTTAGCTTCTTCAACTAACAGTCCCCAAAGTAGCTTCCAAAACCCATTTTTTTCCTTGTTCTTTTAGTAAGAAGTAAAGCAATTAGAAATTAGGACCTTGCTATTTCATTTACTTAGCAGTATCAACATGTGGAAGTGTCACTCATGTTTAGGTTGTTTTTAAGTACACAACACCAACCACCTAATGTTTGTGCTAAGTGGGATTCCGAAGAGAAATATCAATAGGGGCAGCTTACCAACATCACAGATGGTGGGAAGGCCTCTAAGCTACAGTAAAGGAGCATTTGGATTCTTCAATGTCCTCATAGAAAAGGGAATGAGGGGCTGCATTCCTTGGATGCCTGGTATTTCACTCATGGTTGCAACTTACATAAACATGTTTTGGTCAAGGCTTTGAGACAGGCAGGCAACACTGATTGAGTGTTATTTATGGCCAATAATGGATGACCTTAGTTTGAAAAGAAGATTTTGTTTGCTTGTTTGTTTGTCTGTTTTGTTGCTGCTGTTGTTGTTTTTATTAGTTCCTGGTTTCAGGAAGGCAAGAATGTTCTCAAAAAAAGTACTTTTCCTAGCAATTGTTGGATTCATAAAGGATGAAGTCACAAGAGACAAAATCTTGTGAGGGAACAACTTTCACTGCTGCAGAGTATTCTAAGACAGTGGTCCTCAAACTTTAAAATGCTCACCAACTTCCAACCACAATCACAGTTATGTAAGGGATGCCTCAGATTCTGAATCTCCAACATGGTCCCAGGGGATGGGAGTGCTGTTGGCCCCACCTGCTGCTCTTTGAGAAAAAAAAGGCTTGTTTCAGTGATCTTCATATGGAGGCAGGGAAGGTGTGTATTATATAACAACCAACTGAAGGAAATTCTTTCAGAATACACATTCTCCTCTTTCCTCCAGATACACTATCAATTAGGAGTAATAAAGGACACATGTGTTTTAAGTGTGCAATTCAATGATTATTATTATTGTAAAACCATCACCACAATCTTATTTTAATCATTTCCATCATCTCAGAAAGAAACCTTGTTTCTGTTTGCCATCATTTTCATTCCTACTTGCCAGCCCTGGGCAACCACTAGTCTATTTCCTGTCTCTATACATTTGTCTTTTTGGGCTTTCTATATAAGCAAAAGCATCCAATATATGGTCTTTTATGTCTGGCTTATTTCACTTAGCATAATGTTTTGAAGATTCACCCATGTTGTAGCATGTGTTAGTATTGTGTACCTTTTTACAAGCACATATGCTTGCACAAAGTTTCTCAGAGTGATTCTATGATTGAGATCCACCATGTATATATCATAACTTTTTAGAAATTATTTTCTTTTTCTTTTTTTTAAATATTTACTTCATTGTTTTGAGAGAAGGTGAGAGAAAGAGAAGGGGGAACAGCCAAGAGCAGTCTCCATAGTTGTACATCATTAGTTGTGACATGGTTTCATTCCACACAGGTGGATGTGGGGCCATGTGGAGCCGGAACCGAACTAGGGGCCTCTAGCCTGGGAAATCAGAATCTACACTGCCATTTCAGCAGTTACCAGCTGTGCTGCAGTCCACCATATGGCTTTGCATGGTCTGGGGCCAGGATTAAATCCCCAGACCTTATAGCTGCAAGCAAATACTCAACCTGTTGAGCTATCCCGGCATTCCCTCTTTTTCTTTTCTTTTTTTATCGTTACATTTATTGGGGTGACATTGGTTGGTGATAATTATACAGGTTCCAGGTGTATAATTCTACAGTACATCATCTATGTATTGCATTAAGCACTCACCACCGAGAGTCAGTTCTCCTTCCATTACAATATATTTGATGTCCCATTCCTCCTTCTCCCTTCCCCTCTCTGCTTAACCTCGGGTAACTACTAAACTATTGACTGGGGAAGCCGGGATGGCTCAGTGGGTTAAGCGCTCACTTTGCAGCGCCGGGGACCGGGGATCGAATCCCGGCCCGGCCCGTGCGGAACCATATGCTGAACTGGGAGCTCCCCTAGTTCAGTTCTCTCTCAGTCTCTGTATCTCTCTCTCTCTCTCCCTGTCAAAAATAAATAAATAAATAATTTAAAAAAAAAAATTTTTAACTATTGACTGTGTCCATGAGTTTTTGTTTCTTTGTTACCTTTGTTAATTTTATATTTCATATGTAAATGAAGTTTTATAGTTTCTGATTTTTTTCTATCTGACTTATTTCACTTACCATGATGATCTCAAGGTCCATCCATGTTGTCACAAATGGCAGTATTTCATCTTTTCTTAACACTAAGTAATACTCCATTGTGTAAACGTACCACAACTTCTTTATCCAGTCATCTATCAAAGGACACTTTGTTGTTTCTATGACATGGCCACTGAGAGCAGTGCTATGATGAAATTGGGGTGCATATATCTTTGCAGTCTCTGGTCTTCAAGTTTTTCAAGTAGATACTGAGAAGAAAAATTGCTGGGTCATATGGTAATCCTACTGTTAATTTTTTGAGGAACCTCCATACTTTCTTCTGATCCATACTACAAAACATTAATATTCAAAACAGCTTGGTACTGGTAGAAAAACAGACACAGCAATCAATGGAACAGAATAAAAATCTCAGAAATAAACCCACAAATATATGGACAGATAATTTTTGACAAAAAAGAAATTGCAAAAAAGAAAAGAAAATCTCATTAGTAAATGGTGCTGGAAAAATTGAAAAACCACATGCAAAAAAATGGATCTGGACTGTGAACTATTGCCACATATCAAAATTAACTCAAATACAGTAAAGTCACAGGCTACAAAATCAATGTCCCAAAATTAACTGCATTTTTGTATGCCAACAATGAAACTTCAGAGAGAGAGATGAGAAGATCATTCCCTTTGCCATTGCAAACAAAAAAATGAAATACCTAGGAATAAATCTAACAAAGAATGTGAAGGACTTATACACTGAAAACTATAAGACACTCTTAAAAGAAATTAAAGAGGACACAAAGAAATAAAAAAACATTCCATGTTCATGGATTGGAAGAATTAACATAGTTAAAATGGCCATACTCCCCAAAGCAATATAGAGATTCAGTGTCATTCCCATCAAAATCTCACAGTTTTTTTTTTCAAGAAATAGATTAAAAAATCATCAAATTTGTATGGAACCATAAAAGACCACAAATCACAAAAGCTATTCTAAGAAAAAAGGATAAAGCTGGGGATATCTCACTGTCTGACTTTTATCTGTACTGCAAAGCCTCAGTAATCAAAACAGCTTGGTACTGGCAGAGAAACACATGCAGACCAATGGAAGAGAATTGAAAACGCAGAAATAAACCCACAAATATATGGACAGATTATTTTTGATAAAGGATCAAAAAATATACAGTGGG
>PVKE010039666.1:0-14916 GCA_004027555.1 Craseonycteris thonglongyai
GGGACGCCTTGGAGGATGCACTTGGAGGGGGCAGAATAGGTGGGCACCGTGCCCAGATCTAGCAGCGGGGCCGGAGGGGGCACCCTGGGCGGCAGGGACCCCGTGGGTGTGGCCAGGCGGTGCTGGGGGCGCCGGGCCCATGTGCGTGTGCTGGGTGCGGGGCTGGGGCCGCCCGCAGGGACAGGGACAGGGACAGGGATGCCTTGGAGGATGCACTTGGAGGGGGCAGGATGGGTGGGCACCGTGCCCAGACCTAGCAGCAGGGCCCACGTGCATGTGCTGGGTGCGGGGCTGGGGCTGCCCGCAGGGACAGGGACAGGGACCGGGACAGGGACGCCTTGGATAATGCACTTGGAGGGGGCAGGATGGGTGGGCACCGTGCCCAGACCTAGCAGCGGGGCCCAGGTGCATGTGCTGGGTGCGGGGCTGGGGCCGCCCGCAGGGACAGGGACAGGGACAGGGACAGGGACAGGGACACCTTGGAGGATGCACTTGGAGGGGGCAGGATGGGTGGGCACCGTGCCCAGATCTAGCAGCGGGGCCCAGGTGCATGTGCTGGGTGCGGGGCTGGGGCCGCCCGCAGGGACAGGGACAGGGACAGGGACAGGGACAGGGACGTCCCTCCGTGGTGGCCTCCGCTGCCCTGGACGGCCGCCCCCGGCTCTCGCTTCCCGTGCACGAGTTGCAACCCCGGCCCTGCTGCACGCGGCAGGGTGGCTCATTCTGGAGGCCGCGCGGGGTCTGCGTGGCATCGAACATCAGGGGCTCGGATGGGCTCGCAGGAGGCTCGGATGGGCTCGCAGGAGGCTCGAACGCGGGGAGAGAAGCCGGGGAGCCGCCTGCCAGGCCCCGAGGGCGCAGGCGCGGGACGGGAGGGGCGACCCGTCCGGCCCGCATGCGCAGTGGCGCGGCCGAGGCCGCCAGGTGGATGCTGCGGGGCGGGCGGAAGCCGGTGTGGAGACTCAACACGCCTGCGTGTGGCCCCGCTACTGTCGTCTCCCACATGGTCTAGCGGTTAGGATTCCTGGTTTTCACCCAGGCGGCCCGGGTTCGACTCCCGGTGTGGGAACGCCAAAGTTTTAGAGCCAAAACCCGAAAAAAACCCCCCAAAATCTAATACCCGGGGGATGGCTTTCTATAAGGGGAATTATTTTAGCAAATGCAACAACCGCATATCAGAGGAACCCGGTGGAGGCCAATAACTGCAAACAGTGAGCACCTGGTTCCTGACATAAGGCACTGAATCTACTAAAAAAATAGAAATAAGAAGGGTGGCCACCCAGTTCCCATGCTAAAATCGATGTCCCTGTTGGTTTTCTTTTTCTGCCTTGTATTTTGTCCTTGTAGGGTAAGAATGGAGCAAATGGAAAAGTGCTCTTCCTTGAAAGAAGACACATTTTAGGCCATTCTAGGGCTTCTGGTTGCCTGAAGCCCTTCCCTTGAGAAGTTCAGCAAGAGTTGCAGAAAAGAGGTCTTAGGAAGGGGCAGGGTGGCTCAGTGCACAGTCTGTTCTGCTGTGTTTGCGATGAAATGAGCTCCCTACCACACTTTGGGGGGCTGGGGGAGAGAGAAAATGAGGTGATCACAGATATGGAGGGCCACGAAACCAGATGTCATCCATCCTCCATGGGGAAAATACGAGGCTAAGGAGACGCTCCTTCAGCATTCCTAACAAAGAGCTTCCGGAGCAGAAATGGATCATCAGCTGGGAGTCGGTATCGATGGACTCAAGTAGGGCAGAATTGATGGGAAAATAACATAGGTGATGTTTATTCATTTAATTTTAAAGATTTATTTTATTGTTTTTGACAGAGAGGGAGAGAGAGAGAGACAGAGAGAAAGGGGAGGGCCCAGAACCGTCTTCATGGTTGCACATCATCGGTTTTCCACATGGTTTCGCTCCACACAGGTGGGCAGGGGGCTGCACAGGGCAGGAATCGCGCTGGGGGCCTCCTGCAGGGGAAGCTCACCCTAGTGCAGCATGTGGGTCTGCACAGCTGGGGCCTGGATTCGATCCTCGGTCCCCGGGGCTGCAAAGCAAGTGCCTACCCCGCTGAGCCATCCCGGCTTCTCCAGGTGCTGTTTATTGAGGACGTACTATGAACCAGGCTAAATGCTTCACACATTTTTTTTTCGATTTAGTCCTTGTTTTGTTATTAGGTCATCTTATTATGCCTGTAGGAACCAGGGGCCTAGTACGAAACGAACACGTTCTGAGCAGAGTTTAATGTAGGGACTATTGAGCGTTTATTGAGGGTTTGGGGAAGCAGGAAGGGCTATGGTAGTCCTCAGTGTAGTAGCTCAGGGAGAGGGCTGCTGGTGAGGACCTGCGCTTTTTGTTGCTGTTGTTGTTTGTTTTAAAACTTGCTTTTGCTTTCACAGGGCAGGCGTGTTTCATTCAAGCGCAGGCTGACACATCTACTCATCCTATTCACTCATTTTCATAAGCTAGATATTTGGCTGCACGGATTTGACAGAAGCTTTCTTTGGTTACCTATCATATGTAAGAGGTGCAGCAACTATTTCTAAACATACGTACTTAATAAAAGGGAAAGTTTAATTGTGGGGGGAGATGGTTGCTTGAGTTACCTTTGGTATTTTTACAGTTTTGCAAAAAATTTTGCTACAGTTCTCATTAAGCATCCTTACAGTCAGTCTTGCAATTTAAAGACGATGTGAGCTGAGGAATTCCTTCACATTCATTTAATCGAGCCCACGAAGCATTGGGTCTGGGATTTTCTTCCTCTGATTTCCTGGCCCTGGACTTCAGAGATTGTTTCCACATCGCTTCTCAGCCTTTTGGCTATAGATCAAGGATAGATTGTATCTACAAATAACCGCCCCACCCCAAACCAAAAAAACTGAGTGGTTCCTGGCCAGATACCACGGCCCCCAAATCTAAGATGACCAGACGTCCCACTTTTGGCGGGACAGTCTCGATTTTTAACAATTTGTCCCGCGTCCCGCGACGTTTTAAAAAAGTCCCGATTTTTGGAAAGAATGCACGACAAGCTAGGGAACGGCGGGAGAGAGACCCAATTTTTAATCAAGAACCCCCTCCCCCCCGGTCAGTGGTGTCCCGCTTTACCCATGTGACAATCTGGTCACCGGCCAAATCCTGGCTTCAGGGAAAGGTAGAGAGAAGATGAATGGACAAGATTCTGTTGTATCTTGCTCTGGGTTAGAGTTTACAGGAGAGTTACATAAACACTTCAGAGCAAGTCTTCTGTTTGAGGTTTTGAGTTTGTTTTTTTCTTTCATTCACCATCTAAACATATGTAGAAAGTGACAATCTTAATTTATTTGGGATATGTGAAGAAGCCATATGTAATCACTGTCTTTCCATTTCTGCCTACTGTCATAAACTCTGAGGTTTTCTGCATGAAGATCACCTTATGCTCATCTACATATACATTTATAATCATATATAGTTGTATGTATGTTCCCTCAGAGAGATGTGCTTTATGCAAAAAATACCCTAGATAATTGCAACATTAAAACTTAATACAGGAAAGGGAAGGCAAATGCAGATTTTTACTCACCCCTATTGTGAAGCTGAGGAACTTGGAAAAACACTGAGTACTTGGAAAATCACTGTAACAAATAATCAAAAAAATCAATTTGCAAACACCTAGAAGACCACAGGGCACTGGGTAATCAGCCCACACAGCTTTGTGAAAAACAGAGCTTATTGCATGAACCTAATTTCCTTTTTGTCACAGAGTGACAGGCATGGTGGATGGCGGAGCCGTCCAGATAATCTATCCTGATTGAAGAAAGCTTGGGGTGTCAGTTTGTTGTGTGCACATGAAGAAATCGGAACGGAGGCTCTTGCCCTCTGGCAGTGACACATTTGAACCCAAGGTCAGGGTTCACGTCCTCCTGCCTCTCACAGCTGGGAGCTGAGCAGCCTGCTCCCCTGCACCTCTAGCTTTGGGGCTTTGGCCTGCCTTGGGCTCAAACCTACCTTTGCATCCTAAGTCCTCCCTCTTTCCTCCATACTCCCCAGATTCCACTTAACTTCTCGCTGTGTCCTCTATCTGGCCCTGGCTCATTTTTTCCTCCACTGAAATGTTCTTTCTCTAAGTATCTGCATCTTCTCTCCATGCTTGAAGGCTTAGTTCAAATGTCACATCCTTCATGTAGCTCCTGGCCACCTCTTCAGCTGGTGGGAACCTCTTCAGAGTCCCCTAGAATCCTGTGTGCTTCTCTCCCGACGCAAACTCCCCTCTGACTTTAGGTCTCAGCGTAGATGTAATTTCCCGAGAGCCCCTCCCGCCCACCGCGTGTGGGGGAGCTGCTTCTCCGGCCTCCCCCCTCACCGCCTTTACCACACTGCCCTGGCTGGGTTGTGCGCTCCACTTCGTGCACACAGCAAGTACTTAATAAACTCATGTGGAGGGAGCGTGGGAGCCAGACAAGGACTGGATTGTCCCAAGAAACACCTTAGGTTCCAAGTGCCAGAAAACCGCTGGGGCCCGAGAGAAACCCGTTGGCTCATTTATACGCCCAGGTTGTGGGAGGTGCGGTGGCGTGGCGGGCCTCCGGACAACCGGAATCCCTGTCTCTCTGTGTCAGATTTGTTCTCGTCTGTCATGGGCCACTGTGTCCACAGGGCAGGCGGTCGGGGCTCTGCCAGCCCATGCCCGCTCCTCACGGCTCTCCCAACCACAAGGGAAGGCCTTTCTGCCCTTAGTTTCTGCTGGCAAGGGACAGAAAGGAACGAGGCCTCACCTGGGTCCTGTGCCCTCTTCTGCTTCATGCATGTGCGGTGTTACGATGAGCAGCCCTCGTTAGAGCCGCATGGCGGAGAGAGAGGAGGAACAGGGATTTGAAACACCGAGCCAGGGGCAGCCGGGAGGGCTCAGCGGGTGAGGCGCTCACTTTGCAGCCCCGGGGACCAAGGATCGAATCCCGGCCCCGGCCCGTGTGGACCCATATGCTGAGCTGGGGAGTGCCCCCAGTTCAGTTCTCACCGGGGTGAGACCCCGGCCCAGCTCCTGCCCTGTGCAGCCCCGCGCCCACCTGTGGAATGAAACTATGTGGAAAAACCAATGATGTGCAACTATGGAGACTGTTCTGGGCCCTCCCCCTCCTCTCTGTCTCTGTATGTCTCTGTATCTCTCTCTCTCTCTCTCTCTCTCTCTCTGTCAAAAACAAAACAACAACAACAACAACAACAAAAACTGAGCCAGAGCAATGAAATAATGGCAAAGGTTGCACAACTCTGTGAATACAATAAAACCCTCTGAATTGTAAGAGGCTAAACTTTATGGTATGTGAATTGCATCTCAATTAAAAAATAGTAAAAAAAAAATTAAGTCAGAGATCCAGTCTTGCTGGCAAAATAAGCATTTTCATAAAGATTCCTTTTGTCTGAGCTTTTTATTTATTCAGCAAACATTGATCCTGTGCCTATCTGGATCTAGGTTTACATTTTAGTTGGGGAATCGCGCACACACACAAACGCACATAAGCAGGGTAAGAAGTTTGAATATCATTCTAATGTGATGGGAGACCTCTGAGGTTTAAGCACAGGGAGAAGCCTCCCTGATTTGGAGGGGCTTTGAGATTCTCTGGCCTCTGCTCATCGTTAGCACCAACCACACATCCGTAGGAAGAGGACAATGTCTTACCAGGTCTCTCGAGATGGCTTCTATAGCCTCATTTTCAGAATGTGGTCACTTTGCATAAAATACAATGTCCTTGGGGCTAACCTAGATGACCTTATGCTTTGCTTTCTGCCCATGTGCCCCGAGTTTCCAGACCACAAAGTCCCCAAGACTGCCCTCGCTACCATCGCCCCCTGCACGTAGGATGACGTGGTAGGAGGGCCCACGGTAAAGCTGTAGTGTTCACAGGGACAGTTTACTCCAGGGAAAGAATACAGATGAAATTCCGCTGGAGGGAGAGAGACACGCGGGCCTGAGCCCGGGAGGGTTCCAAATACCGCCCTTCTGTTGCCCCCTCTTCCCACGGAGTCAGGATGTGTGACACGCAGTAGTGATGTGTGACGATACGCATGGATTTGCCAGCCCGAGAAGCTTCCGAGTGTTCGTGGGGGCTTCATTATGGAGGCGTGATGAGTTGATTGACTGATTGTCCATGTGGTTGAGCTCAGAGTCCCCTCCCCCAGCCCTAAAGTCACATGGTGGGTCTCTCTGACTGGTTCAGCTCCCACCCTAAAACTATCAGCTGTGACCAGCCCCTGCCCTAGACGAAGACTCCTGTCAGGTATGCCGTAGCTTAGTGCCCAGAGGCCGAGGGCAAAAGCACGCGTCTCCCCGGGCAAGGCCGTGGTCTTGACTACGGGCCAGGTTTGGGATGGGTTATTGCCTCCAGCGCGTCGCCCAAGCACAGGCGGGGGCTCAGGGCGGCGGCTCCTGCTGGCTCGGGCCTCTGTGCCGTGTGCTCCCAGACTTTCTCAGAACGTTCCAAAACGAGGGGTGAGGAGGGGTGGAGCAGGCTTCCCCCGAGGCCCACGCTCTTCGGCGGCCGCACTCTGGTCTTGAAATGGAAACAGGGGCCCTGGGGGGCTTCTGCCTCCTCAGAACCAGTCTGAGGCCTCTCACCTGTGCTAGGATTCCCACTGGAAGTTCAAAGACAAGGTCACGGAGCTGCGGGCCGAACGTGGACGCCTGTCAGGCGTTCGCCCGGATCTTGCGGCACGTGACAGTGGGCCTGGGGAGGTCACCTTATTATCAGGGTTGTAGTTACGTCGGCTGGACGCCTGCAGCAGCCTGGCTTCCTCACGGTGCATAAACTCAGCCAGTCTATTTGCTGAAGGCCGTGCCCGCCAACCATGTATGTCTTGCCCCTGGGTGCCTCTCCGCCCAGTGCTGTTTCCTGGGGTTGGGAGCGGGGTCCCCGAGAGGCCGGCAGGAGATGTGGGCAAGCATTAACTGCGTCCACTGAGTCAAGGCGGGGGTCCTGAAGCGGACAGCGGTCTCTGAGAAGCCGGAGTAATTTTCCATAACCCGTGCTGCTTAGTGTCCTGATCGGGGTTAGCGGATTCAAGGCCGGCGGGGAGAGCAATGCTCTAAGGCAAGTGCAGGGAGAATCAGAATCTGGCGGCAGCGCAGACGGGGTGCATGAAGGGCAGGCTTGTTGACAACCCCCAGACTAGAAGCATCCCCAGAGAGAGAAGTGGGGCAGGGAGGACGACATTTGTCTCCTCTGGGACGTCTAAATGGGACACCCTAAGAGCACAGGGAAGCCAGGCTGGGGCACCTGTGGAGACAGACATCACCTCGCAGGGCAATCGTCCTTCGGGGCCGTAGGAGGCATACGGGTTTTCTAACTGTGGGCTTTGGCTTGTTGGTGTAGCTGGCTGAGTTTCCTACGACAAGGTGCACATACATGCGCGTCCCTGGCATTGCTGTTGAGTTCCGGTGTGGACACCTGAGGTCCTCTGTCGCTCTCCTCTCCACTGACTTCTAGCATGTCCCACCCAGGGCCGAGCTGGGTCACACGTGTCCATCCGTGCTCGGGAAGGTTCTGAGGGATCCCGTGTGCAGCCCATGTGAGGCTCCCTTCTAAGTCCCCATCACAGATTCGTTTCCCAGCGTCTGCTCGGGCCACCAGCTGCTGGTGAGTGACATGGTCTGCGGGACAGTGGCAGGGCAGCAGACGCTACACGAGGGGCCTTGTTCCTTCCTGGGGGGGCCCTGACGCCAGACCCCTCGTCCTCCGGCAGGATCTGCAAGGGGCAGACGTTTTCCAGCAACCGGCAGGTCCGGGCAGGGGAGCGTGGCTACTCTCCTGGGCCTTTTTTGAGCACGAGAGCTGGTTCTGTGTCGTGAAGTGGTCGTCAGGGCATTGCTTTGGATGGAGCCCCTCGCAGATTCTTTTCACTGCACCCCGAAGCTGAGCCTGGGTCCCTTTCCTGGCAAAGCCGCTGCGGAAAATCCCCCGAACACAGAGAGCTCCTGGCTCCAGTTCCTAGCAGTTCTGCGAAATTCTGTGGCGGTAGGAACGGAGCAGCCCAAACATCTCCAAGGCCCTGGCACCTCCCACAAACCGCCCCGGGGACGCCGATGATCCGACACCACGTCCCACTTCTCAGCACGGAGCTGCTAGAAGTTAGAATCCATCGGACGCCGAGAGTTTGGTCACAGTGCCTGCTACAACTTGGGGCCTGCTGGGACGTTAGGGGGTCCCCGAATTTTTCAAATTTTCTGACAAAGCTGTTCCAGGCTGTGTAACCTTTATTTTTGTCACCTGCCACCCAGTGCTGACAGCTACTTGCTGGAGAGTGAGAAATAAAGCTCAGGGAGAACCACAAAACCCTGGGGCCTGGCTTCAACTTGGACACACGACGTGGGATCGATTCTGCCAACGTGTGATCTTGGGGGAAATTCTGCCTTTTCTTCAGATCCCAGTTCTTCGTCTAAACCAGGGGTCTCCAAACTACGGCCCGCGGGCCGGAGGCCCTCTCATCCGGCCCTTGGAGACCTTTTTATCTGAATAAAATAATATTAAATAAATAATTAAAAACAACATCTATGTTTTGATTCTTTTTGATTTGGACCTCAAGTGTGTAGTTGGTCCCCAAACTGCTGTTGGATAGTTAATGCGGCCCGCGGGCTGCAAAGTTTGGAGACCCCTGGTCTAAACAGAAAATTCAGTGCCTGCAGGCGAGGTCAAGGTCAACGTGAGAGTGACCGAGGAGCTCACATGTGGGGTGCCCCGTAGGCGCCCCAAGTTTCTTACCCGGGCCTCCCCGTCTTCTTCCCGCACTCCCCCTCTCCTCCCGCCTCTAGGGCGGTGGGTTTTCAAACGACTTTACCTGCTGGACCTCTAAAAGCGTCAAATAACTACGTATGTGAAAGGCAGACCTAGAAAACAGGTACAACCCCAGGCTGCTAGAAAGGGGCACCTGGTTTGTTCCCTCTGCTTCTCCCTGGGAGATAGAAGCTTCCGGAAGTTCAGGTGCCTTGGGTGTCACGTCTCCTTTGCTGGGAGACCCTGGGGAATCTGGGCACGCGTCCACACGCTGACTGGGTTGCGGGCCCTGCGTGGTGCCCCATCTCCCAGCTTCCCCAGCCCCTCCCAGATCCTGGCACCAGGAACCTTCCCATGGGGCGGGGCGGGGGTGGGGGACTCTGGTGGGCTTGGGGTTGTGTGTGCCTCTACCTGGGCGGGTGGTCTCAGCCCTGCAGGTGGCACGTGGCTAGCCAGGGAGAACCCCACGGTTCCACACCCCACTGCACATGACTTGCCCTGTTCCTGGCCCCGTCTCACGGTGGCCTGTGCGTTCCTTTCCTGTAGAACCTTCCGGAGCCTTGGGAGAAGCCGTTAGGTCCCTTCCCGCCGGGAGCCGGGGCACCCGAGGGCCGACAAGAAGGCTTCTCCTCGTTTCCATGGCTCTGATTGCGGGTTGCTGGGTCTGGAGGAGCCGCGTCGTCAGCAAACAGCACTATTATGCTCTGTGTCTGCCGGGCAGCTGGTGGTTACCATGGATACGGCTTTGTCTTGGAGGCCTACAGCCAAGGAGGATTTAAGTAAATCCTCATGGGTCAATATTTCCATAAAACACAGAGAGAGAGAAGAATAAAAAAAGGGCACGCTTTCTTAAACAACCCCAAGAAAAATCCTCGTCGGTTCTGAAATCACCACCAGAACACCAAACCCTGGAGGCTCCGGTTGCCCGAACCTGAAGCCCTAAGGAGGAAGAGCAGGTGTGGGGGGCTGACAGCGGCAGGTGCGCAGCGTGCGAGTCCCTGGTTGCTTGGGCCGCTGAGGCGACTTGCTTTAGGTTTCGCCAGCGCTTCCTTTTCAGAAGCATCTCGGTTGGCTGTTGCTGAGACGTGTCCTCTCCCGTGTTTCTAGCACCGGCTCCCGTGTCTTTGTCTGGAAACACACGCACGCTCCCCTGGGATTCCCGAGTCCCTGGGAGAAGGGCACTGTCCCCCGGGGAAGCAGGGCTCAGAGGCCGGGAGCTGGGTGAGCCACAGGCCCCTTCTGCTCTGGTGTTTGCTCAGGGGCTGCCCCGGGCGTCTGTTTCTTTGTGTCTCCAGGGGTCACGCTGCCTTGGCTGTGAGGCGAGTGGGGACTTGGGCGCATTCGCTCTGGGAACCGAGAACGCTCTGCTGGCAGGAGACGTGCCGGCTCAGGGTCGCTCAGCATTTCCTCTGTGTAGATCTGGTCCTGCTACCTGATGCCTTCCCTCGGCAAAGACCAAGGCTGGAGGGAGGACGAGTAGGCCAGTCACACAGTGAACCAGGGCCGCGGGGAGCAGAGGCCATGGAGACACGTCCCAGGGGGTACTGGCTCACCTCGAGCATTTCTGCCGACTTTTAGGGAACAACGTGGCACCCTGGTTTGCCAAAACGGTGGCGGTCCTGCTGACTTCCGTAGCGGGGGGACCCAGGCAGGCCAACTTGTGGGACAAGGCCCCGAAGCACAGTCAACTGAGCAAAGCAGAAAGGTCCACCTTTCATGGAAACGCCTGAGAGGAAGGGATTCAGGGCTCTGAGCTCACTGACCCAGTTGCCTTTTCCTGGGTGTTCTGCCATCTGTGGACACTGCCCTCGTCGGCAGGGTGGACACTACCGTATCCCCGTCACAGCCAGAAGGAGAAAAGAAGGGGGACGCACTCACCTTTGAAGGCCACTGGCGGGAAGCTGCATGCATACCTTCCATTCACAGCCCATTGGCCCAAACTCCCATGGCCAGACCTCAGTGCAAAGGAGTCTGGGAAATGCGGTCTTTCGTTGGTGGCCACGCCCCAAGTAAAAATTCTGCAACCATGAAAGAGGAGGAAAAGGGGCATCAGGAGACCGCACCCCTGCCACACGTGACTGGAGGGATTTACCGCACAGCACCCTCTAAGTGCAGTGCCGTGACAGCCCGGGGGAGGAAAACCAAGTGGGGTGATGGACAGACTCTTGGCCACGTTTTGCATAGCAAGGAGCTCGTAGATTTTATAAACAAGCTAATGAAAATGTATCCCTGGAAAGACTATAAAGCCCAGTGATGATAAGCAAGACGTATTCGTGACAGAAGTGTAGCGGTTTTGACAGGTAGCTGGGAATATAGCGCCGACCAGGTCATCTACCTAATCGGTGAGAAGAAGATCGCTTCTTGCTTCCACCACGAACCATTTAGAACAAACTATTGAGCAGCTCTGCTGTGGGGGCTTGGCCTAGAAATATTAGAATGTACCGTATTTCCCGGCGTATAAGACGACCCCCTAATTTTACAGTTAAAACATAGGGTTAGGCCTATATTCGCTGTATAAGACGACCCCCCACTTCCGAGGCTGTAGTCTTATACAGCGAATATAGGCCTAAACCTATGTTTTAACTGTAAAATTAGGGGGTCGTCTTATACGCCCGGTCGTCTTATACGCCGGATAAGCTCTATTGGTATTAAAATTGGGGCAGGCATTGATTCACCTGGTGCAGAATTGCTACGTAGTTCCTTACCAAATGCATCGTGCTTGGCTGTCTAGAAAGAGAGAGCTACACATCAAGAGTTCAATAGCCAAACACCTGCAGAGCAGTCGGGATATTCATGCATTCACTCATTGCACAAATATTTACTGAACACCTATTTTGAGTCAGAGTCACAGTATTGTGGAGGGTCTGGGACATACTGATAAACGAGCTAGACAAGGTGCCTGCCCTCAGAGTGTATTTTAAAGATTTATTTTATTGTTTTAGACAGAGACAGAGAGAAGGGGGAGGGCCCAGAGCCGTCTCCATAGTTGCACGTCATCCGTTTTCAACACGGTTTCATTCCACACAGGTGGGCGGGGGCCGCGCAGGGCAGGGTCTGGGCTGGGGGCCTCCCGCATGGGAAGCTCACCCCAGTTCAGCACATGGGTCCTCACGGGCCAGGGCCGGGATTCAATCCCCAGCCCCCAGGGCTGCAAAGTGAGCTCTTAACCTACTGAGCCATCCCGGCTCCCCCGGAGTGTATATTCTGGTGCGAGAGAAAAACTCAGGAAAGAAGTAGGCAAGCACGTGAGTAGATAAGATGACTCTTAACACATGGTGACGATAAACACCATGAAGGAACCAAAGAGGGTGATGACAGAGGACGTGGGGAGTGAGGAGGAGGGTCAGCAGGGTGGTGGCATTTATGCAGAAAGCCAAAGGATAAGGAGCCACTCACACAAGGAGCCAGGAGAAGGGACGTGGAAAAGAGCTTTGTGTACTCGCAGGACAGCAAGGGGACAAGTGTGGCCGGAGTGTCCTGAGGGGACAGGGCGGCCCCGTAAGTCTGGGGGCCTAGGGCCGGTCCCCCAGAGTGTCTGGAAGCGGGGGCAGGACAGGGGAAGTATGAGTCTGAGGAAGGTGAGCTAGGCAGAGCGTGAGCAACGGGACGTGTAGCCAGGGTTGTGGGAAAGGAGGGTTCATATCGGGAGCTGTGAGAAAGGCTGGGGAGGCAACTCGGGAAAGTTCCGGAAGGACTTAAAGGCCGAGGCGCTTGAAGTCTCAGAGAACGTGCAGCCGTTTGAGCAGAGGAGAAACAGGATCCAAGTACTGTCGTAGGTTTTCTACGGACTGGACCAGGGCTCCGCCATCTGGGCACTCTTGAGTTCTTGATGTTCTGGGTCAGACCGTTCTTTGCTGGGCAGGGCTTTCCTGAGAGCTGCAGGCCTCTAACAGCCTCCCTGGTCTCCAGATGACCGTAGCACCCTCCCTCCTAGTCCCGACAACCAGAAATGTCTCCAGATCCTCCCGCATGTCCCTGGTGGTGGGGGTGGGAGCGGGGTGGGGAGCAGGCGACCACCTCCGGCTGTGACCAGTGCTTTAAAAATAGACAATTGGCTTATTGTTACGTTTTTGTTTTTGAAATCAGGCTTTTGACCTGCAGGACTTGATAAGTGACTTGTCTCCTTTCACTGGGATGGTGTGGACACAGAAACTGGAGATTGAAGTCGTAGGAAGGCAACCGTTGTTCTAGTTACCGAAGACGAGTTGAGTCCATTTTAAGAAAAGTTCATACAAAGTTTATACAAATATGTTTTAATCTGCTCTGCAAGGAGGCTTTGGAAGTCCCAAGGGATCGTGTTCTTCCACACTTCAGCCCCTTGAGGCTCTCCTTGTTCTCACAGTACGTCCCCCTCTTCTGAGATAAGTAGGCACCCCAAGGCAGCCCCTGAATCTGGGAGGTGGGGGGAACAAGGAGGAAGGGGCACTCTCAATGAGGAGGTGTGTACACTGACTGGAACTCACACACACACACACACACTTACACACACAACGTGACAGAGGATTGTTTTGAAAATGTTATTTTTTTTTCTTGAGGCCCCAATATTTGAATTAACTTTGGTGTAAGGTGACCAGACGTCCCGCTTTTGGTGGGACAGTCCTGATTTTTAACCATTTGTCCCGCGTCCCACGGCGTTTTAAAAAAGTCCCGATGTTTGGAAAGAATGCACGACAAGCTAGGGAACGGCGGGAGATAGACCCAATTTTTAATCAAGAATCCCCTCCCCCCCGGTCAATGGTGTCCCGCTTTACCCATGTTAACATCTGGTCAACTTACTTTGGTGGGAACTCATGGGAATCAATCCCTCTCCTCCTCTACATGACCGTTGAATGCTAAGCAAGAGACTGAACAAATCTTGGGAAAATATTAAAAAAAAATTTCTCTACCTATGTCTTTTGAGTAGTGTCCTGGGCGAACAGCATCCCCCCCAAATTCACGTTCCCTTGGAACCTCAGATTGGGAACCAGAGTCTTCGCAGCTAGAACTAGCTCAGGCGAGCTCATACTAGATTACAGGGGATCCTAGACCCAACGGAGGGCGTCCTCAAAAGAAGAGGGGACGAGCACACAGCGACACACGGGGAAGAAGGCCCGGTGACGGTGGAGGCAGAGGTCGGACTGACACACGGACAAGCCAAAGAGCACCCAGCACAGCGGGAGCCACCAGAAGCTAAGAGGCCGGGGGAAACCAGACCCTACAAGCTCTGGAGGGAGCGTGGCCTACGGACACCTTGATCTTGAATTTCTAGCTTCCAGGACTCCGAGAATAAGTTCCTGCTGTTTTTAAGCCAACCAGTGTGAGACGATCGTAGTAAGTGTGGCCCTAGGAAAGGAACCCCAATGGTAATTTTATAACTACATTTAGTTTCTTATCACCCCTGGGCTGGCTCGGCCCTGCTTCTCCTTGCGGGCAGGAGCTCGCAGCTTTGCCGCTACTGCATGGACTTCAAGCTCAGCCACTTAAGGCGCAGTCCCCATTGTACCAAAAAAGCCACAGCCGGGAATTCCACGTGACCAACAGCTTTCCTCCCGGAAGCCTGAACGTGGCCGGCACCCTCCCTTCAGACCGAATCCTAAGACAAGAGGGTTGGGCAGCTGTCTCCTCCCTCAAGGCCACCGGCTCCTGGCAGGGGCTCCGGCCACTCTGTCTCTCTGCAGGGTCCCCTCCTGCTGCCTGGCTGCCGTTTGCTACGGGGACAGGAGTGGGTGGGTTGGCCTGGGCGCAACAGCGCTGGTCTCCTGTCTGCGAAGTGAAACGCTGCACGTAACACGTGGAGTCGGGCACAACCCCACGGGGACCAGCTCGTGAGCGGGTCTGCTCCCCCAGGGACGCGGCGGGACCCACCTCCAGCCTCCAGCCGCCAGGGCAATGGAGACGCCGAGGTTCCATCACTAATTCACGAGGAGGCCTCCTTCAGCCTGAGCGTGCATGTTTAATGAGCTTTTCATGGGGCTCAGGTGACACAGCCCTGTCCCCTCTCAGCCCTCCCGGAACACAGGAAGTCGGCCTCTCCGGCCACCTCCCTGCGGAGCTGATGATTGGACCCTATTCGAAACCTGTCAGACTTTCTAAAGGGTCATGGGATTAACTGCAGGGTTAGTGCTGTCAGCACCTTGGGAGCAGAGCCCTTGGAGATTCATCAGTCCGGGTCCCCTGGTGTGTTGGGGGTTGCTCGTGGAAGACTGGGGTGTA